>VZUI01047726.1:0-105520 GCA_013401135.1 Cettia cetti | reverse complement strand
CCCCCCCCCCCCCCCCCCCCGCCCTCTGCAAAAGCAAAACAAGCCTGCAGTTTACAGATCAAAGCATGAACCCTTCATGAAACTCCCATGCTACATCCTTAATCCAATCAGAGGAGCACAAGGGGCAATGGAATTCCCACCTCTGCTGTCTGACCACTTAGCATGCTGCTAAGTTGCAGGGCACGGGTCGGATGAAACATCCTGCTGAAGGAAGAGGAACAGGACTGACTAGCTCTCCACTGCAGCAACAGAAGTCCATGAGAAGAAGAGGATATTGGAAAAAGAAGTTACAAGCTCACTATGTACATCTGCGTGTCCTGCTGAGGCACTCATCGCACGCAAACGCCTTCTCTCCTCACACGCTTCTGTGCCTCTGCCCACTCCCCCCCTTTCCTGTTGGGTTTTCCCCGCGCTCCCAGAGCCAGGCATCAGGCACAAGTCACTTGAAAGTCCACTCCTTCCAAGGGCACGCGCTGGCACGGTTTGAGAGATTTTTTTTGCTAAGCCTAAGTTATTTAAGTAAGAGTTACCTTCAGCAGAAAAGTTTTAGGTTTAGGTCCTCTCTTCTTGGGCCCATACAGCTCACGTTCTCGTTCCCTTTAGGGAATCAAATTTGTCAAGAAGTTAAAACTTTTCCCATAGGGACAAACAGAAGCATACAAGATAAAAAATAAATAAATAAATAAATAAATAAATAAATAAATAAAAAGAGCGCCTGGACGCTGTTTCCCGCTAGCCCATCCAAAGCCAAACCTGCTGCTGCAGCTCTCCCAGCCCAGGGTGGGGGATGAACACTCACTTCTGCTCGAAGGCGGCGATGAGGCGGGAGTCCAGGATGTTCTCCTCGGGTTCCCAGGTGCTGTACCTGCCGGGGCGGAAGCAGCGGAAGGGACAAGCGAAGCGGTTAGTGCCCAAATCCCCCCGTAGCTCCACACAGATACCTCCCCCTCCATCCCATTCTGCCCCATCCCATGCCCCCCATCCCCGCAACCCGGGCGAGATACACTCACTTGATGGCCCATCCTTTCCATTTCACCAGGTACTCGATGCGCCCCTGCAACACAAGGGGGAGAAGGCCGGGGGGAGGGGGGCATGTAAGGTGGGGGCCCGGCGGGAGGGCCAGCGGCGCGGCCGGGCCCGGCAGCGAGGGCCGAGGTTAGGGGGGGCCCGCAGCCCCAGTGGGGGCGGCTCCTCACCTTTCGGATGCGGCGCTTGATGATGGACTCGGCGGCGAAGACGCGCTCCCCCACTGCAGACAGCTCCATCTTGCTGCTCCCCCTCAGCGGCGGCGGCGGCGCCCACAGCCCATAATAGTCCCGCCCGCCCGCGCGACCCCGCCCCCTATCCCCGGCCCCGCCCCCCTCGTGCCGCCACCGGCTCGCGCACGCCCGCGCGCCCCCTCCTGCCGCGGCCGCGCGTGACCCGCCCCCCCGTGCTTAAAGGCCCTTAAAGGGGCCGCGCCTCGGGCGGGGCGTGAGGGTCCGGATCCCCAGGCCCGTGGGACAGCCGCGCAGCGGGGAGAAGGGGGAAGAGAAGGGAATCGAATCCCGCCCGGGCAGATCCTCGGCATGGAAGCGGTATTGCCCCTTCCCGCCCGAACAGGGCCTTTTTATTACTTAAAACAATGGCGGCAGCCTCTTCTCCCGCTGTAGATGCACCGTCACCTCCTCTCGCCAGCGGGGTAGCAGGCAGCCTTTCTGCCTTGCTACGTACCAGTCAAAAACTAGCAATAAAGGCGCTTAAATATTTTCTTTCCTTTTTCTGTGTTTTATTCTGTTTAGCTGGTGTGAGTGTGTGTCAGTATAAGGTACAATTTTTGAGGCAATGTAAGGTACTGCGAGGTAAATGGGCCAATCATGCCACGTAAACCTGTAAGGAAACCAGAAAAATGTTAAGTCACTTGGAGGAATTCCCTGCCCTGACTATTACTGCAAACTCCTAATTAATTTGCAGCACACTTTACACTCTATTGCAGGTGCTAAAAAGACAATCTCAATCAAAAATCATTCTCTGTGATTCAAAATGGAAGCTCATGGCCCTGCAGCTGTTTTTGTGTGGAATGCAGGGTCCTCCCTTACCTAGAGAACCTTATCTGGCCTCTTCTGCTTTCTAGTTTTTGGGTGAGGAGGCTGTGCATTTCAGATACCCTCTGGAAAATTGGGAACTGTGATGAGGGCTATAGGCTATGGTTGTCCTGCATTTGCTGCTCTTTCTAAACCCACCATGGCCAGCAAGGTACCTGCAGAGCACTGGAATTCCTCTGCAACCTGCTCCTCAGCTGGGCTGGCAGGGACCCCTCACAGACCCTGTGGCCCTTGCTAACCCTCTCTCCATTTGCACTCACATTTCCTTCCCACCCCTTGCTTAGGGGTTTCACCCAGAAGGAGGGAATTCTAGAAATGGCTATATTATGGCTATAATATCAGAACTAGCAGGGATGGATTTCCCAAAGTCAAGGCAGGTAGGACAATGAATGTTTTCCTTGCTGCCTGTGATCCAGGCAAGATCTGTCAGAGCATTTTGTTCTTTTGCACCTTATCAGCTGAAATATTGCAGCCCATACAAGCTCTTTGCCCGGAGGAAAAGTGATTCAGGAGAGGATGTGCTCCTCACTGCCATGTCCCCATTTAAAGAGAGGTTAATGGAAAACTGAATGTTGATGGGGACAATCACACATACCCTGGTTCAGGACGTGAACAATTCAGAGAATGACTGTTTCTGGACTGAACCACAGAGTGCTTAATCACTGATAATTCTGCATTTAGGTCATATCTGCTCAATTTGAGAATAGGCTCTAAGATGCCATTTTTCAGGTGTTTGGCATCACAGGCCAGGCAAGAACAAAGGCCCAAGGCTTTCACCTAGAGGGACTTAAGTCCTTCCGGACTGCTCCTTTTCTCTAGACACCACCTTTTTTTAATCTCAGTTCTTCATATGCTTGAAGGTGACTTCAAATGGACAAGTCGATCACACCCATTGCATTTTGCTTTTCACTTTTTGAATTTTGCACGTTAAGTGTTCATTAACACCATCCACGTTTAAATTAGCATGTTACTGTTCACTTTGTTTAAACAACTGCTTTTACATTTGTAGCTGAGTGTCAAGCAACTGAGCTTTCAACCAGCAACATCATCCACCCTCAAAAGCAGGCATCCTTAAATCCAAAAGGGGAAAAGTCTTTACATGGCTACACAAACACGTGTGCAGCAATCAAGACTAGTGGCCTTGCCAAAACAGATGTGTGGATCACGAATAGCACACCTTGCCTCAGGACAGGAGCAAAAGGCACCGTGATCCATGGACTAGAAGGGACAGCAGCTTTTCAGAGAGCTCCATGTGCTCTTTCTAGTTATTTTCTCCTTCCACCTATCAGCAGAACCTTCTTTCTAGCCACAGCCACTAAACTAACTGCGAGCTGCCATTGCACAGGTATGGCCTAACACTTTCATCTAACTTTTTCTCTTACAAAGCAAAATAGTAGCAGAATATCCAGCTGTTCAGGGCATTGTTGGGCATTTCCTTTGTTTCATTCACATTTCTAGTAAAACACTTAAGAAAAAAAACCAAACCACCTTGGAAGACAGCCCTCCCCGAACAGCTATTGTTCACTACAGACACTGAAATAAAATACTTTTCTTGCAACTCACTGCCTGCAAAACCCTGGTGCCATAGGATACACTGTATCACTTTTTACTAGCATCAGGAAGTCAGTGCCTGGAAGCAATGAGGTTTGGGAGCAGCAGATATCACACATCAAAACCCCTGGCCAGCGGTGTACGGACACAGGGGAATAGCAGCAGGTGCGAGAACATTTTTATGTGTTTTTGAAATGACACTTGATAATGGGAAACTCACCTGCTCAAAGTCAATAGCTGCCTCCAAGCTCATTTTTTATGGACCTGGCAGGAGGAGCCGCACTTATCTCCAGGAGAACAGCTCCAAGGGTTCACCAAGTGACTCTGCTGCTCTTCACTGCAATGAGCTCACTGTTAGGAGCAGCAGATTTTGGAAAGCAAATGGTCAGTCCCTCACCTATGCTAGGAACAGCTGCACACAGCCCAGCCCCTCAAGCCAATGCCATGTATGTTTGCAAGCAAACTCTTGGCACTATGGGCATTCAGGTGAATGTGTGCTGGGATTTCCCTGCTGCAGCTCTGAAACACGCACAAGCAAAGGCAGGTCCCTTGGGACTGACCCTGCCCACCAGGTACAGGTGGCTCAGCATGGCCCAAGCAGTGGCCAGAACAACCAGCCCTCCAGCCCACTAACTTTTTGATACAGCAGAGAGAGAAGGCCCGTGGGATTTGTGCTGACCCTACAGCAGTGGGATGGTATGATATCCCTGGGGCCTGCCTAGAAGTTCCCAAAGCAGGCCCAGCTGCCCAGGCTGCCACTGGCTCAGGATGATTACAGAAGTCCCCCAGATTTCTTGCATTCTTGTTTCAAAAGCAGTTGCTTGGCAAGCAAAATATTGTGAAGAACAGGGAAGTTGTGTGGCATTGAACAGACAGGAAGTGATTGCTATCACAGGGGTCACACAGGCTGCATTGCACTCTGTGCTTCTCGGAGAACACTGAACTGCTCAACCCTTGTGGTTTCCCCTTTTGCTAAGTGCCCTTGTTCTCAGGCATCCAATAGGGAGAGCTGTGCATGGAAAGTTGGCTGCACTGCATGGATCAGAGAGACAGCATAGCAACAGATTATTTAAAAAAAAAGAACTGTCCAGATTAACCTTTAATCCAGCCAACACATGCATGCAAAAGGACAAGCTGTTTCTAGTACCAGCCAGCCTCTGCAGCATTGGCACAGGTAGAAAGATACAATCTCCAGAGCAGGCTTTCCCGTAACTCTGCACTGCAGTTTCTTACAACTTCACCTGACTGGCTAGCTGCTGCCAGAAAGTAAGTGGCTGGCTGGAGTCCTGCTCTGATGCCGTCACTCAATTCCAGCTTCCCTGGCTCAAGGCAAGCATGCTGACAGCACTTTGGTAACACAGGCAAGACCTATCCATGCTGCCTTGAGCCATGACTGACTCAGGAAAGGCACCCCATCCCCTCTGCTTTTACTCCAGATACTTTTCTGATTGATGCCATAGCTGCATTCAGATGCAGGGCTCACCCCCACATTACATCTACTAGAGGTATCTCAACCAGCCCGATTCTCTTGCCCAGGTACCTTGATAAACACCTGGCCTCTCCCTCCACTGGGGATGGAGTGGAACACACCTTGAGGGAGCAAGCTAGGCACTCAAGTGGACTAAATGACATCTGAGATTTCCTCTGTGGTGTATCAGCAGTTCCAGGACTCGGGCTCCTTGGCTAAGCCCTGAGGTGAACCAGGAGCCAAACTATATCCAGGAGCAGCTGTGCTCCTAAAGAGGTTCCTGGACCCCTTGCTGGCCAAACCATTGGAGGCTTTGGCTTGGAGGAGAGCTGCTGTCCTGCTGGCAAGCACTGCAGAGTATGCCTGGCAGCCCAGGCCTCACCTCATTCCAATGAGATGCAGGATATGGGGCAGATCAGCACTCTCCTGGTGCTGGCAGAGCTGTCCTGGCACTGCAGCCTCGTGCAAGGATGTAGAGAACTCCCTAAATCCAGAGCAACAGCCACCCTGTCATTGGCATTCTCCTTATCAAATTATAATCCATAAAAGACCAGTCATCCCAGGTCACCCCTGAACATCTCTAACCTACCCAAGTGAGTTAAAAATTAATAAAACCTTGACCTCCTCCAATCAAAGTAACGAGTAATGTCAGAAACAGCCTTTTGCAGGGTCCATTCTTCATTGAACCATTTTTGCTGATCTTCCTCATGCACACATGCACATTTTCCATTCTTTTTCCAGCCGTACTGCATGTTTATAAACCAATAGATGTGACTGGCAGAAAATAATTCAGCTGTAGAATTAAAGCAAGGGGGGGTAAATGACCACGCAAACATAGCATGAGGTAAATGTCAGTTCTCATATTTAATATTTTTATAATTTTGTTCGCAACATTTACCACATAAATCATCTAAATAAATAGATGCTGTACAGTCTTTTATCCATATCAGTACAAAAATAAAACCACACTTTGTGTCAAATTATACTTGAGCCTGCCCTCCCTTTGCTATTACAATCTCCTTTTACAGCACATACTTGCTCAGAAAAGGCATTATACTCTGATTGGTTTGTCTGGAATTGGTTACTCCCTATTCCCCCCCCCTCCCCAAATACATTCAATTAGTCTGTACAAAAGCTAGAAGCTCATTCTGTGCAAAAGGAAGCTTTCTGTGTGCAAAGACTCCAACACTCTAGCGTGCTGATGGGAACAACAGCAACAACAGAAGAGACAGGAACAAAAATAGTCAGGGACCCTCCCCTCTAAGTGACCCCATTGTCCCCCATCTTCCCCCAGGAAGACAAAGGGAGCACACCAAATTAGATAAGTCAGTGTGCAAAAGCCTTCTAACGACGTGCATACGCTGAGGGAAAAGGTTGGTGCTGAAAACCCAGAGAGAGGACTGAGGTGTTGACCTCCACGCTGTAGCGCTGACTAGATGAGGAGAAAGGGTTCTCCGCCCTTAGCCTGTTCAAAAGGTTCTTGAGATACACAGAAGAAAAGCTTCACCTAAATTATCTTAGTTCTTTTGTTGGTGTTCTGTTGGAGCTGAGGCAAGGAAACGGCCTCTGGAAAAATCCAGCAGCTACTGAAGACAGATTCTGGTTCACCCTCCCTTCCTCTCCCCACTCCCTGCAGAAGGACAGACATCTCCTTGTTCCTCAATTAAACTAATAAGGTGCAATTTTTCAGACAGGAAACTCTGTAAAGATGCCTCTGAAGCTGGAAAAAATGGTCATAGTTCCAGACTAGGACCACTCAAACTGAAACTCAACTTCATTTTTCCCTTTCCTCGATCAAAGGAGGTAGGGAGGGAGGAAGCCAACCTGTGCCCCAAAGGCAAGTCAGGGATTTAGCAGGTCTCCTCTTCTCCCTTAGGGAACCCTTTGCTCCCAGCATGGTGGAGTACACTTCCCCCCATGGGAGGGAGGCAAAGAGCTGGGTGGCAGCTCTGGAAAAATGATAAGGAGCAGCCAGTGGCCTGAAACAGATACATCTTTTGCTTTTCAAATGCCACTTTTAGACAGACGATAAGGAGTACTTAGAACTCCTAGTGCTTTGCATTTCCAAAGTGCTTCAAAACATACTTCAGATTTTAAAGCAAAAAAAAAAAGCTGCTTAACATTTTGACAGATTTGCAAAAAGCTTCTTTGTGCTGACACTACATTTTCTGGTTAAAAACCAACAATAATAATAATAAAAAAGGTTTTCCACCTCCTCCTCCTCCAAAATTCCCCTCCCAGCCAAAACTTTGCTACCCCAGTAATGAGATAAGTTGTGATGAAAGTTCCAAACGGTCTTAGGAATTCTATCCCATCCCAACTTTGTAGCAATCCACAGCAGCCTCAAATGCTCCCATGGAGCCCTGCACCTCTACCACTCCCAGTCAATAAGGGATCATCTCCTGCCTGCTGCTTGCACTTCAAGAAGTTAAGGGGGAAAGAGAAAGAGGTGGAAGAGAAAAAGGGGTCATCGCTACAGCAAGTGCTAGTTACAGGAAAGGATTTGAAGGGTCTGAATTCCATTTTAAGTGATTGCTTCTCTCTCCTTCCATTTATCCTGGGGCTGCTTTATAAGCCTTCCTATCTTGACCACCTTCGTGTGTGGAATCCAGGTGGTTTGACACCCAGAGGCTCGCACTTCCTCCGTGAGGACAGCAAGTTCAGGCACCGGACAGTGTGGCCTGTTGATCACAAGCTATTATCTCAAAACAAGTTTATCATGCCCTTGGGGAAAACCTTTAGAACAGACATGGCAAAAAAGCAATGTGTTCCAATGCTATACATTTTCATGTAGAAATTACTCTATGCAAGTTGTCAATGTACACATCACCACTGCATTCCCAAATGGCAGAAGAATGATACATAAATGCAGCACTCACCTTTCTGCAGGCCCATTCAGAACTCCACTCACAGATGCAAGTTTCACAAAAACTTCTTTCTTTGTAACACACCTTCTCTCTCAACCGCCAGCTCACCCAAAGCCCCCTTGTCAACCACCATGTGAGAGTGAGAGCAGGTCTTAGGCAAGTCTGTCCTTCCTTTCCCTGACCAGCATTTGTCCCTATTATTTTCCCAGAAAAGCCCATCACCTTCTTCCTAGGCTGCAGATAGGCCAGGGAAGAACAGAAGATGGGTAGATATGAATTTGTTTCAAAAAAGGAGGTGTTTGTACTTTCCCTACTCCTGAAAACAAAAGCTCAAAGCTTGAGAGGAGAGGAAGAGGTGGAAAGGTGGTGGTGGACTTTGCTTTGTTTAATACATAGATGTGGCTGGCAGCCCCCACTGTCTTCTGCACCCTGGCCTCTGTTGTGGCTACCACAGAGGGACTTGCCTGAACTACCCTGCCTATTTTTTGACCTGTGTGAGGCCTCCCTTCTCTATTCCAGTGAAACCATCAAGCAGCACTAGCTGGCATACAGCATGAAACAGTATTGGGACCAAGGGGCCCCCTGTGAGGTGAACAAAATTTTATACAACCAGTCACAAAACACCAGAAGAACAATTCTGGACAGTTTCACAACACTAATAACAAAAAACCCCATTCATTTCTCAATAAGCTTCTCTGTGCCTGAGCTCTGATATAAACAAGAGTCAATTCACTAACAAATTTGGGATTATTTTGGCAAATGGAACTGCTTTTGGGTGTTCTCACAATAATGTCCTGGCCTTGCTTGAAAAAAAACAAAAGGAAAAAAAAAAGAAAAAAAAGATAAAGAAATCACCTTAGTCTGACTTCACAAGCAGAAGGGCCCCCAGCAAACACAAGACAACAAAGAGCATGCAGAAGGCTACTTAATGCCACTAGGTGTTAAAACTTGCTGTTCCAAGGCATCATTTGTATATCAAAACAATAACATCTAGTGTATGACCATCCAGGAACAGAGGCAGTCCTTTCCATACGGATTTTTTTTTTAAACAAAGTGTTAACAAAAAAGGCCTTCCAGTCTCATGAAATCCCTCAGGTCTATCACATATACAGTGAGTTTACTGAAATATCTAGAAAATAAACACTTCTGTCCCCCAACACTGCTGGTAAATTTTCACATGGAAACAGTTCTAAGAATGACTATAAGAGCAATTCTCTGAGAAGGTTGTTTCTTGTGTAGTTTAGTAATTTCCACTTGCAGAAGTTAATTTTTCTTGTTTACAGCCATGGAGCCAAACAAGGTATGGGAGAGTTAGCCCATTTCTATTCTCGGCTTGTTCTTCAAATAGAATTATTAAACTCAGCTTCAGCTGGATGCTATTCTGGCTCTTCTAATCAAACAGAATGCTTAACAAAGATCCAAACACAACATCTGATTTTCATGGTATGTTAGTACAGGAGGTCCCAATTCAATTGCCAGGTTTTGGGTTGAACTGGCAGGTGGACAGTACTGCGGAGAAGAGAAAAATCCAGACAACCTGTCTTTCCATCACTAATAAAACCCTCTCTACATCTGCAGAGGTGGAATAAAGCTAATTTTAAAGTCCCTGAAGACCAGCTCTACCAAGGAAGTTTAAATATGTCAGCAGACAATCAAAGCCACATTTTAAAAAGATCAGGAAAAAAATCTTCTTGAAAAATTTTTGAGATAAACAAGAACTCATGAATTTCAAAAAAAAGTTCACAACAACAAAGTAACTGCTTAGTTTTCTACCACAAACTCCTCTTCACACCTTCCCCTCCAAACCATGGCACATGCAGCTTGTTGTGTTTTAACCCCATTATGGGTAGCTTCTCGTTGACACAAAGCAGCATGGCAGCCAGGTACTTTGTTCCACACTTCGTGTAGCAAGATGATTAGTCACCAGTCAGCAGAACACTAGATAGCCTGATCCAAAAAAATGATTAAGATATGAAGCTGTGGGTGGATCCTCTTTGAAAGACCACCATAGGTCTTTGAAAACTCCACTGCAAGAGAATGAAAATATGTTTAAAGAAAAATGCCAAAATAAAGTGTGGAGAAGCGTCAGCTGGAGAGTGGGGAGAAAAGCAGAGGACGGAAATTTAGTTTATTAGGACAAGCTCTTTCCTGCTGCAGGATTGATATTACTTCCAATGTCAGCCAAAGCCAGGAACTTGGTAAACAGGAAGCTTTTTTTGGTGCATTTGTACACTGTGATGAAGACAAGACAAAGGAGGCAGTTGCCGCATTAGAATAAAGAAACCAGATCCTATAAATGCCATGAAGATTTAGCAGGATGAGCTGCAGTTCAAGATTTCTTTTAAAATAAGCTAAAATGCTATGCTTCTGCAACCATCACTACCTGACCTGTTCCAACTCACAAGAGTGGACTGGACCATGTGGTGTGTCCACTGGTTACAACAGAAGAGAGATGCAGGTATTCAGCATATTTGGCAGGTGTCAGGAAGAAGGGGTGTGTGGGTGATAGTAACAACACCGTCTGACCCCACATCCTGCTAAAAAGGGTGCAACTCCAGACACAGAAGCCTTGGTCTGGACACCCACGTTCAACAAACATCCTGTGCCTGCATGCTTACCTCATCAGTTTGCCCTTGCTACCTATTACAAGCTTCTTTCCCACTCACTCTTCCTCCCACCACATAATTTCCCCCCAGCTTCCACTTCTCACCCTCTCAGATTTCTCCATAATAAAACTCCCATCTTACTTTGAGAGACAAAAGGTCAGTCCAGAACTTCAAGATCTTTCCAGTGATCCTGAAACTGCTCTGATGGCATGAAAGACAGACCTGCTTCCTTCTGAGATGGAAGGGGAAACCTAAATCTACACTGGGCTGCCATATCCTAAATGAGGTAAATACTGCCTCTAGTAAAAACCCACAGTGGCAGTTTAAGCCACTGTATAATTAGTAGATGTTTGGAGGACCAGAAATCCTAGAGCTCCCAAATTCTGCAGGCCAGGAGCCAAGCCCCTCAAACAAACACACTAAGGATTTCCACAGGTGTCTTTTTATCTCAGAGCTAAGAAGGCTCATATTTTCATTTTGAATAAATACAACAGATAAGAGATGCTTCAGGTGGGGTGGGGTAAGGAAAGATAGTATTTGAGGACAGTAACCATGACAGTAGCCAATGTTACCCTGCAGCACTCTGTCCCACAGTTCCCACTTTAGACTACCTTACTTTTCTTGCTTTCCATTGGAAAAGGTCTATATTTAAAACATTAAATTATTTAAATAAAATTTGCTTTTAAAAATGGAAGAGAACATGCATGTGCAAGAACAGATGTTATGCTAAACTACCAACTCAAAATACAGCAATTCTTCAAAAACCTCAAAGTGTCACAGGCAGTCCAGCACAAGGCATTTTGAAGTGCAACATCAGGTGGGTCTATTGAAATGCAGACCACTTTCCTTGGCAAAAATTTTTAAGCATTCCAAGGGGAAGTTCCTATCAGTAAAGTAGTACAGGATCACAGATGCTGTGAGGATACTGGAGCCATGGAAGCGTATCACTCAGGCAGCGCAATCCAAGAATTCTCATTGCTAAGAATTAGGAATGTTTCCCCTCCTCAAATTTAATACATGTCTTCCCCACATGTTATTTTGGATCTCTCTATGGGATCCAAGAACAGAATTTGCTGCTAATCAAGGTCCATTTCTAGCTCAGTTCTGTCCAATTCTTGTGTCCTGGGCCTCTGCCAGTATCTTGGATATCTTTGCAGTGCTAGGCAATGCTTCAGTTGTCCTATTAGTCCCTCCTCCCAAGAGAGAGGAGTCAGTTTTCAACCAACTTATTACCACAGATTCAGGGCAGGATTTGTTATTAATATTGAATTTAGCAAAGGGTAAGAAGACCCCACTTTCCTCATGCAGCAGAGCCAAGCTTGGAAATCCTGTTTAGCATATACAGAATGGTATGTCTCAACTATGCTGGCATTCTGAGATTTTAATGAGGGCAAATTGAATTTATGTTGCCAGTTTGGATTTCAGAAATGCATTTCAGTCTTTCCGCATGATCAACAATCAAAGGGAGAAAGCTCTGCTGTCTATATGGACCCACACTGCAAAGACTGACTTACCACAGACAGGCAAATACGCTTCTGAAGTCCTGACATCAGGCCACAGGGAAAACAGCACTGGAGAGAAAGTCTTAACAGGCTGGAGTTATCTACACAGGTAGGATCCATCACCTCTCACTGCTGCAGGAAGAGAGGGAGGAGGAAGGTGGGAAGAGCAATGTACAGAGACGTATCTTTATCCAAGGGATGTTAATTGCAGAACAAGGCAGCAGGCTAGAGATCCAGCTCTCTTTCCACCTCCACATGCCCTCTCCCCACAAATGCAGCTGCCGCCACTTAACAGGATAAAAGGCGAATTGTTCAGCTTGCTGCTTCCACATCAAGGACGGGAGTCTTTGCCAGGGAAAGGGCTGTCAGTTTTTCAGCTGGACAAAGCAATGACAAACACACACCCCCTACACCGCCCTTTTTTGCGGATCTGAAAGGGGAAAAAAGAGGGGAAAAAAGGTCTCTGTAAACATTTTAAGAGGAGCCATTTTGGATTATTTTTTTTCTTAAGGGATAATGTAACCCTTCCCTAGCCCCACCCTAAAAGCACTGGTTTTGGGGAGCACTGCAGAGATTCAGAACTGCCCACTCCGGTCTCGAAAGAAGCCCTCAGCCACTTGTGCTTCTCTGAAAGTGACGGTAATGGAATTTGCTGTGATGTCTGTCACTGTCACTTCGCTGGGGGGCACAGTGGGGAGCCAAGGGAGACTGGCATCCACATCTGCTGCAGAAAGAAAGACACATAAGGGCATGTTAATGAAATGGAGAAGGGAGGGAGAAGAAAGGAGGAAGGGGAGAGGGAAAGAAATGACAGAAAAAGGGTCTCCTTTCTGAAAAACCATAGGTGAAATCAGCCTGTAGTGAATCTGCATGTACAGAGTAAGAAAGAACATGTGCATGCCCTACCCTCAGAAGCTAAGGGAAAATGGAGGATCGGGTGTCCAGATACACAGTGGTATCAGAGCAGCCTACACAGAGGTCAAAAGACCCTGTAAAACCACCGAGTTCATCTAATCATCCACAATTCCCCCATACCCCTCATCCTATCGCAGCCCCTATTTGGTTTCATGCCGGCAAAGCACATTCACCCTGGTTTGTGCTCACTATCTTCTAAACGCTCTACCCTGCTGAAAAAGCAAATATTAAAATCTCTTACACACACTCTTCAGAGACTCCTAGGGGAGCCAAAGGGAGCCAAAACTGAAGGTCTGCCTTGTACTGCACCTGCAACACAGCCTGGATATGATGCTCTCAAAAATCCCTCAGAAGTGCTCCACAGAAAAACTGCTCTTCCTTCCTCATATGCCTCCTCTGCTCCCAGACAGCTCCATACAAGAAACCCAAGCAACCCTGCACTTTCTCACAGTAAGAGTAATTATCAGCCCCTCTGCCACCCAAAGGCTCACATCCCCACAGCCCCCAGAGACTGCCATGTAAAGAGAGAGGAAGGAAAACACACACTCTCCCTGGCACTCTACCTGTCCACTATATACCTTGTTGTCCCAACCTGGGAAAAGAATAAGACCCCCTTAAGAGTGTATTTCCTGGCTTCTGCCTCAAACTCCTGGGGTGTCTACTTTCCCCCCAGAAAGAGTCCAACTCCCCCTAACGGTAACTGGGATTCCACGCAGGCCATGTGTCAAGAGGAGAACAAAAACAGTTTTAAAAATCTGTAGTGCCACTCACTCTTCTGATCCCCAAGTGCTTTAGTGCCACACACTTCTGGGGAGAATAGCCCCACACATTTTCTCACTGCCAGGATGTAACACTGGGTTCCTCTGTGCTACTCCCGTTGCTGCCTCCCTGAATTCTGAGCACCATTCCAGTCTTTCTCAGAAAGGAGGGAATAGTGCTGATTCCAAGAACACAGTCCTCTCCCTAAAATCCTGCCTAATCCAGCCTGGCTAACAGATACTCTTAGCAAGGAGTAGCTACTACAAGCAGCACAAGCCCTGGTTTTCCACACCTCAGGAAAGCTACGCCTCCAGAAACTCTAATAATGCAGGGATAGAGTTTCCCTGGTAACTGAGAGCAACACACACATCCCACAGCCCTCCTGCACAAGATGCTGGTATCCTTCCCCAAAATGCCAAATGTGCTTGGACATCTCCCATGCCTACACTCATGCTGCCTACTCAGTGGGATCAGGCAGGAGTTACCATCCTCACTTCATCTCTCTCTCCCCTTCTCACAGAGCTCCATAACAAGAGGCTTTAGAGGGGTGTGGAGAGGAGAGGGAAGGAGGGGGCAGGGAGTACATTGTGAGTTCCTAGCAGCATTCCTGTATGCTTCTTAAAGCAGCACTATGAGAGGAGTGCCGCTGTCCAAGCTTGTCCACTGCCAGCCAAAGTCCTTTGAACCAAGCAGCAGTCTGAGCACTTGTGGATAACGCGGACAGAAATAGAGTTCATCTGTCACATTTGTGTGTCACCTCTGCTGCAAAGAAATTTTAAGGAGAGAAAATCTTGCAGTATCTTCTGCATGTTTTCTAACACTGGGAAAAGCATCAGGGATGTAAGAGTACATAGAGCCAACAGGACCAAAAAAACCAATTAATCTGTGCTCCTCAAACAAGAGGGACATAATGTGGGCCAGCAAGGGCTGCTCTGAAGACCTGACCTAAACCACAATCCCAGGATGATGTAAACAAGGCAGAAGGATGCAGAACATCCTTCACATGCATCAAGAACTTCACCAAAGGGTGACCGGTCTCACCTTCTTTGCTGGTGTGCTGCGTGGCCTCCCAGCCTTCAGGGCTCTGCCTGGCCTCTAGGGCCACTGCATCATTCAGGAAGAACTCATGCCTGCAGTTTCGGTTCTCCAGACTTGCCATGCGGGGGAACTTCTTCCTTGACAGTCGTAGGTACTTCTGATTTTTGCGTTGCTTCCGGAGAGAGAATGGCAGGACTGCACCCCCAGTCTTGTCAGGGAACTCTGCCTGCCCTGCCTTGGCCCCTGGCAGGCTACTGTCTCCTCCTCCAAACCTCCGTGCAAGAGAGAAGCAGAGCTTCTCCTTTCCCTTGTGAGCACTCCTCAAGTCCATGCCATACAGCCGCTGCCAAGACACCAATGCAGCAAGGGTCAGAGCAGACATCAGATCATGCAGTGAAGGCTCCCCACTGGGAACCAGGAAAATATTCTTTGTTCATTCTTTAAACATCTAGATGAGCTAGGATAAAGTGTGCCGCTTCTACAACACCATTTCTCTCCCCTCTTCAACTGCCTTCTAAGCTCTTCCTAATATCTGCTTACTAGGATTGGCTGCTTTGCTTGGCAACAGTAAAAGCATGCTGAATCTCCACTTCCAACTATGGGCTACCTTTGACTTGATGAAAAGTCCAAGCTCAACATGAAACTAAAAGAACACGCAAACCAGGTAAGCTGCAACTACCCAAGCCCATACTTTATAAAATCCTAGTTCAGAGAGAAAGAGCTGTTGTTTTATTTTGATTTGCTTTTCAAAAGACAAATTAGCTATCTCTTCAGCTAACAGGTTAAAACTATCTGCCTAAACACTGATTTCACATTATTGTGTTAACTTGTTACCTCCAATTTTGTCCATGCAACAGCAAACAGAGTTTCCACCTCACTGAGAGCAGGGGAGCAGCACAGCAACTAAGGAGTTAGAAATACACAGAAGAGCAAGAGGCTACCTGCAGTAGGAGGCGCTTTGGTTTGGGGCCTCTTTTCCTGTACCCTGATGCACGGTCTCTCTCTTCCCTGTGAAAGAGCAATACAAATCAAACTGAGTACTAAATACTGCAGCATAAAACCTAGTTGTGACTTCAACCTTTTGCAGCATATCTCCCTCCATTTCCTTCAATAAAACCCAATAATGACCAGTATGAGCTTGGAAAACATCCCAGAATTGCTTCCTGTAGGAGAGAAACCCTTGTAAAAGGGGAATTTTTCTGACACAGCTAATGAAGGATGGGTTAGAGAAACTTCTCACCTCACATCAGTCCAGCTCTGGACCTGATTAAAACCTGAATCTGATTGTTCTCTGGCTCAGTGCTGCCTGTTCCTGGCCTCATTTCCTGAACAGTGCCAATCAAAGTTGCTTTAACCCCATCTTCTCCATCTCAATCAACACCAGGATACAAAAATCAAGCAGGATTCATTGCTATACATCTCATCTTTGACTGAAGTAGGGACAACAGGGGCACTTTATGCATATGATGAAATGAAGACACTATTTCTTTTCCTGTGTCCAGGGAGAGAAAGAACATGTGCCCTTACTTTTCTTCATAAGCCACTACCAGGCGAGGGTCCAAGATATGATCCTCTGGCTCCCATGTGCTGTATCTGAAGAAAAACATACGGAATAAAAAGTAAACAATATTTTAATGAAACATTCTCTCTGCAGGCCTGCTACCAGTGTGCTGCAGCCCTGGATACCATCTTCACAAGGATCAGTGGGGCCTGCCACAACATTGTGAGAGCTCTCAGGAATTCCAGCCATTCCCTTCCCAGCTTCCCACAGACACCACCTCCCCTTCCCAAAACAGACAGGGCCAAGCATCAAGCAGCTCTTTGTACGAAAACAGGGAAGACTTTCCTCCCCAGGGCCCCCTCCACTCTGTGTGCAAAGCCTGTGCAGACACTCACAAACCATTTTTAAGTTCATGCCTAAACAGGTCTCACAGAATCACAGAATTTTCTAGGCTGAAGAGACCTTCAAGATCATTGAGTCCAACTCACCTGCAGCACTCCCTCAAATCAGACAAACCTCATGGAACAATGAGGCATGGCCTGATACATCTTTCTGAAAAATAGGTCTCTCTTAATTTAGAGTGCTCAAAGAGTAAGTACGCTTTCTCGCCTGCATTATTAATTACTTCTAATCACTGAAGCTGAAAGGATTAAGTTAAGAGTTTGATTTTTTTCCACTGATGCCGGTAAACCAAACGTTGGGAACTGGGTCCTGGGACAAGCTGATGACAACTTGCCAACGCCTCCTTCCTCCTGCTGGGCTCCCCCACAGGTAGTTCCTATATAGCGGAGCTCACCGATACAAAGTACCCCAATAGCACTGCAGGCAGGGCCACCAACACTGCTCCAAACAGGCTTAATGCTCCCAAAGTAGCCAGGGAACAGCATCAATCATTGCCTCAGCTCCCTCCTCGACAGCCAGACACCTGCGACAGGAATCAGATGCTCAGGAAAGGACTGAACCCACCTAGCAGGCAACTCCAAAACTGGTTTCCAAAAAGCACAGATGCATGTAACACTAGGGAGAAGCAGCCAAAATGCTCCCACTAAGGAAGCTGAAAGAATCCCAAAGTGGTCCTTGGGGCATGTTTACTTCTTATGGGTAACACTTGCCCAGAAAAGGTGGGTCTTGTGTCTCTACCATACAAACTCTAAGGCAAGAAAGCAATTCTGAATCCTCAAACACCTCAGAACCCTAAGTTTCCTGAAATGTGAGATCCAGGCCTGGAGGCAGAGCTCCTTTCCAGACTCCAAGGAGGAGGACCAGAGAGGAGTCACATGCAGGTGCATAAGAGTGGATTTGTATCAGTGCCTTTAAACAGCAAGAAAGCATTTTAGGATGTTTACATTTCTGGATGAAGCACAGACAGCATGTGAGGACATGGGATACACAGGGTATACAGGAGAGGTGGTTTGGGAAAGCTTTTCCTTTTTATCTCTCCATTAAAGAGAAGAAAATGTAACACAGGTACATTACTGGAGGATAGGTCTGGAAATGAAAATTCAATTCTTTTACAAAAGGGAGAAACAAAAATACGACATCCAGATATCCCAAGGTGCACTGTACATCAGAGAGTTAAGAACAGACATGTCTTCATAACCAGCTGATCCCGCCCTCCTTTGCTCATGCCTCCTGCAGCAATCTGACTGTGAGCTGTCAAAGCCAAGATATTGTTTGAAAAGAGGAAGGTTTCCTCCCAGCTGCAGGGATTCTGGCACTCATCCTACAAATTGAAGAAAAATGATACCACAGGGGGGAAAAAAAGTCATTGGATTGCTTTTCACAGGCAGAAGAAAAGGGATTTGCTTAAAAAACCCCACCCTGGTGGATGTTGCCTTCTTTTCTCTGCAGCTCATATTCAGGCTTCGCTGCAGTGGCAAAACACTGCATATAAAAAAAACATGGCTGAGTTTGCCACGCGCGTGCGCACATGGAGCTTTATATACGGTTACACACAGCCTAGGCTGCAGCAAACTGCAGAGAGCAGGCACTCTGGAAAACACAGATCATATGATCTTCCTTCCCCCTCCTTCTACTCCTCCTCCTCCCCCTCCTTTTAACTCCACAGTAAGTTGTAAACAAGCTTGTAGCTAGAATTGGATTGTCACTCCTCCATTCCCTGACTCCAGCAGTGCATTCCATAAATCTGAGGTGTAGGGCATGAATAAGAATTTTATTTATAAGAAGAGGGGGAAAAAAAGTGAAACATGAATTGCATGTGAAAGCAGTAAACTACTGACCTATTCTTTTCCCTTCCATGATACTTCAATGGGAATGATGGGATAATAGGTACAGAGATTACAAAGAGCAATGGAATAAGGTTGGTAATTAATAAAGGGAATGACGTGGGATGAGGAAACAAAGATACAAACATCTTGTGGTACTGCATGCCATCACAAGTATATGTATGTTTAGAAACAAGAAGAGAGACTGCTAGCGTGATGAAAGTAACTCCAATGTTCTGAGCATCTTGAGTTTAAGTAATTCAAACCACTGAGGCAACAGTTAAAGCAGAGGCAGGCAAGAAGAAGGAAAAAAACCCAACAGTCTGCAGGTTTGGGGGAAGGAGGAAGATGCTTGGACATGCCATGCATCAAAATAAGAGAAACCTGACATCACCTTGCACCCAGGAGAACTGTGCTTTAAATTCCCCAAAGTGTTTGTATCCTGCAGTGTTCCAAGATGCAGGACAAGAAAAGGCAGCAGTTAAGAATAAGCCCTGCTCTGTCCAAGAAACATTACACCTTGCCTCAGCCCACCTTCTTGGCAAGGGACTTCACAAGAGAAGGACTTCAATGTGTTTGTTGAAAGGAGAATGGGATAAACATCAGTATTCTGGCCAAGAGGGGATGAGGCCTTGCAGGCTCCAAATACATTTCCCACCCTCTACAAGTGATGAAGTAAGACTTGGCTATTTGAGGCTAAAGCAGTCCAAGAAGCGACCCACGGTACATGGCAGCTGGTGCTCAACAAGTGCACAAGGTTACACTGTGACAGCGGAACACTCAATAATAAAGTCACCCTCTTCCACCACCACCAGAGAGGGGAAGCTGCTTGTCTTCACACGTGGCCTATAATCATAAAGATTAGGCATGACAATTAGACACCCAAGAACACATTTCAGTTTCTTGGACACCAGGTACAGCCTGACAGAACCATCCTGGCAGGCCCCACTTTGCAGCTGTGAGGATGAACTCATAACAAGCGGCTCCCTTTGCTTAGCAACACACAGAGCAACTGCATGTGTAACACTGCTGTACCCACACACATTGTGTATGTACACACAGAGGCACAAATAGAAAAGCAAAGACAGGGCCCCATATGAGTTGGCCAGGAGGCTGTTCTACTAGACTGCTAGCTGACATAGTAATATTGTCCAGTTACCTAATGCTTTTAGTCTCAAAGCATTTCACAGACTGCTTATGCACAGAGAAATCACTCTTCTTCAGAAGCAGCTGCCTTTTTAATGAGAAAAGTGTCTGTAAACAGCGCACAGCAATGCCAAAAAAAACCCCAATTTTTCTTCATTTTTGCAATGAAGCAACCAAAGCAAAAGCAGAAAAGGCACTCAAAATAAAAGGAGGTATGGGACAAGGAAATGAAGGCATGGTGGTAACTTTCAAGGGACAAAGATCACCTGCATTTGGCTACAATCAATAAATCTGAAACATTGCCCCTTTCTGTTGGTGAATTGCAGAGGCAAAACAGTAGGAGAGGAAGACAAGACCATCAACATGTTTTCTATTTCAAAAGACTGCAGACAGCTCTAAACATAACGTGGGGTCCTCTTGGTACTGAGTCAGAAAAGCAGGAGCCAATCCAAGTTCAGAAGAATCTGGATTCTTTGTTGAACTCATAAGGAATTTAAAAACATTTGTATCTGGAAAGTATCTCAATGAAATATTTCAGTGGTAGCAAAAACCAGTCAGAATAGACTGGCACACAGTTTGTATTCCTTAGCTGCCAATTCAAAAAACTATTTGGGTTTGGTTTGTGGCTCTTTAGTTTTGTTTTTTGTTGTTGAAATGAGGGACAAGCCTCATTATGAATGAAATGCTCAATTGCACAGACACAGTGCAAGCTATTACAGAATATTAAAGAAAAAACAGACAAGTAAACACAACTTACTTTGGGGGCCATCCTTTCCACTTCACCAGGTATTCTACTTTACCCTGAGGGTGGAAAAAGGCAGAAGAAAACAGGTGAACTATGGAAGCAAATATGGGCTACAGTATGAGATACAACCAATCAACAGACTGAATTCTGCAACCAAAAAGCTTGTTTTCCATAATTTTATTTTCAAAACATAGCCACTTCCCTATACAACTATACATTTTTCTCCAAAATTTGGCACACGGTGGGGTTTAAGCAAGCTTGTACTACCATCAGCTTGGAGCATAGCTTTGCAGCAGGCTTGCAGGCAGAACACTAAAAGCCAACCAGAGAGCAAGACTGAACTATTCACACATTCACAGGCAAACCTACAAGAAGTCAGCACACATAAATGTAGGAAGGAGATGTATGCCAGGAGCAAATGTCAGATGATTTTTTTTAAGCAAAGAGAATAAACACAGTATATCAGAACCTATGAAGCATCTCTGGCATCTTCTTTTCCATTTACTACATGCTCTACTCAGACAGTGTTCCATCCATTACAGGCACTCAACCTTTCAACCCAAGCAATCAGCAACTCACAGCTGAAGTTCAGAGCTATCCTTTTTTTTCACTCTAAGTACAAGATTTAAAAAAAAAATTTTTAAAAAGCGCGTAGTGATTGGAAACTGCGTTCAAGGGCTCCGCAAGCAATGTGAACAACTATCCAAATATTTAATGTTATACTGAGGAGTTTATTAAGCACTTCCCAAAGCATGGGAAAGCCCTTGGTGCACGCAGGACAACCACCCTCCAAGAGCCGCTGCTGCAGCCACAAACACCTTTCCAGGAGAGAAGAGCAAAACAAGCACTCGGGTACTTGAGGCAGAGAACCAGTTTCATTTTCCTCTTGGGAAGGTTCATCAGCATCCCAAAGTTGGAAAACACTGCCCTTTAAGGAACTTTCCACCAGGAGGATCTCTACACACTGCATGCTTACAGGTTAATCCTTGCAACAGTCTGCGGGGACGGGAGCGCTTCCACGGCTGGGGAAACTGAGTCACAGGAGCTTTCCCAAACCCCCTCCGGTTTGGGCTCTCCCGTTTGGTGTCACCAGCACGCATCCTGCAGACAGGCTGAACCGCAGCCGCGACAGCCTCCCCTCCGCCCCGCACCACCGCACGGGCAACACGTGTGTCCTCTGCCCGCCAGCCTCGGGCAGGTGCCAGCGCCCCGCCGCGGGAGTGAGAGGACGGAGACCGCGGGCCAGCGACGGGGACCGGGCGGTCGCGCGCCCACCACGCCTCCCCCTCCCGGTGCGCGGCGGGAGCGGCGGGGGAGTCCCCGTGCGCTCCCCCCTCCCCGCTCCGCTCCGCTCCTGCCCACCTTCCGCACGCGCTTCTTGCGGATGCTCTCCACGGCGAACACCTGCTCGCCGATGGCCGACAGCTCCATGTGGCTGGCGGGCGGGCGGGCGCGCCGGCGGCGGGCCAAGGCAACGCCGGTGGCGGCCGTTCCCCGCCGCTCCCCCTCACACGCCCCCTCGCGCGCGGCCGCGCCCCCGCCGCCGCTTTAGAACCTGCGCAACGTTTTCCCCGGCGCGCGCGTAGGGGGCGGGAGCAGGGGGTGAGGGAGGGAGCGAAGGAGGAGGGAGCGGCGCCTCAGGCGGTTCCCGCCCCGGCCGCACCGCCTCCCTCCCGCCTCCCGTGGCGGGTAGCGCCGTGAGGGAGAGCTGCCCGTCTCCGCCGAGCCGTGGCATTTACTGGAGTTTTCCACAGGGACAAGGTCCCCGGCTGTCGCGTGCCGGCGGAGGCGGCTGGAGAAGCGGCGAGAGGCAGAGAGTGGAGGAGGGAGCAGCGCTGAGGTAGGAACCCGGCGCGGCTCCTCTGCCCGGGCAGCCGCTGCGGGCGCCTCAGCGTCAGGTGCCTTCCCACCTTTACGGGGAAGGAAGCACGCGAGATTCGTCAAAGCTCGCGGTGGAAGGCAACAACGAAAGTCTGAGGGCCCGCAAACGACGAGAAAGTTTTACTAGTAAATTACACCCTTGGCATAGAAATCAGTGTGTTAGTCCCTGAGCTACTGTATAAACACATTGCAGTGGGTTTTGGGAAAAGGAGTAAGGTGAGAAGGTAGAGAGATGTATTAAAGGGAATGAGGGGATGCTGGGCAGAGGAGAGAGAGAGAGAGAGAAGGAACGAACTAACTATAAAAATGGGAGAAAAGAGAAAAAGGGATCACCAATCCTGATTCTAGTGTCAATCCAGCTGGTGGGATGTCAGCCCTTGTTCCAGCATTGATCCAGTTAATAATCCTGATTTCAGCATTGATTCAGCTGTATCCATTCAGCAGACGAGATGTCCAGGGTCCTGTGGATGTCTCTGTGGCTCTACCAGCGCAAAGAGGCTCTGTGGATGTAGCATACATGTAGCTACCAGTCATCGTGGAGCAAGCAGGACCTCAGGCCATCTCTTCAAGGCAATTAAGGGTTTCTTGGGTGAGACATGAGAAAACAGACATCATGAGCATTCAGGTTTTCAGGCTCCCTTGCACACCAGTCTGCAGAAACCTGCTTTTGCTTCCCAACCACTGCTTCAAACAACAGACTGAAGGGGTTTTTTTTCTTTGAAGTCTCCTAGGAAACTTTTTACATCAGAGCAGGGACTCATTTCTACATAAGCAACTACCTACTCTACCACAAGTGTGCTCAGCTGCTTCTCTGCTGTGACAGAATGTCACTGAGTGCTGTTTGCAAGTGAAGTCTGAAACAGGCCAAATGTTACTGTAGAAATGGCAAATATACAGTGAGAATATCTCAATCTCAGTTGTTTAGTTTGTAGGTGTTCATTTGCACATAACCTACTGTGTCCACAGGTATGGATTGGTAACTGGCAGGGTGCTTACCATTGCCAAAGCCATCCAAGAACTCAAAGTCCGTTGTCAGGGATTGGTGACCCTTTGGATAATCATTAGGCAGAACTAGCCGTTTATAACAGGGTTTTGGTACTTTAATAGCATAGCTGTTTCATATTCAAGATGTTTATAATATATTACAAATTTATTGTTAATAATTATAACAATAATTAAAGCTTTGATCTTCTTTTTAATTCTTCCTTTCTCATATTCTGTGTCTGTGTTTTAGAGGGAATAGGGAAAATACTTAAGGTAAAATGTCTTTTATTTATCAAAATTAAGACCTTCAGAAAAAGTAGACAAAGAAGAACAGAACACTTCACTGAATTGCAAGGATGTTTTTCTATTCCTTTTCCTCACATTGGAATCCACTTGCCAAGGTGTCAGACTGGAAAAAGAAAGAAACTGTCCTCCAATGACCACATTAGGATAAAATAAAATAAAAAAAAGAAACCTCCTAGTCACAACAAATTTTCAGTTATTATTATTTCAATTATTGATAAACTTTTGTACTTCTTAATCCAGGATGTTTACAACTCATTATTTAATATATGTCTCCTTAAGGTCAAGAATACATACATATATATGTGTGTGTGTATATATATATATATGAGCTTTGTTAATGGATACCAAAAAGAGTTCTCAAAACCAAATTGACTTGCATTTTGATCACAAGCTATAATACTCTTTTTATAAACAGAGATATATAGTAAGAACGCACATTCTTAGTATTATCAGTGTAATTTCCATGTGATTATTCCCTTCTTTCTTTCTGCTTTTCCCACACCAGCAACTGACTCAAGTGAAGTTTATGCAATATTTGCACTAGTTATGTCACAGCTTTCAGAAAAGCACTCCTTTGCCTGGAAGTACTTGACACAAAGTGCTAGAGGCCTCTTTGCAGTAGTCAGGGTTTTGCATTTGCCTGCGATTTATTTTGCAACATTTTGGGCAAAATGTTACCTTTAAAAACAGTTCCACCACAGTTACTTTTCATTCTACTAATGGTTATAATGTAATTTCAGTAGGGTTTGTTCGGTGTTTTTTCTTTGGAGTTAGCAGCCAAAACACTCTCTGAAGGCAAGGAGCTGGAACATTTCCCACCCTCCCAGCCCATCCATGTCCTGAATTACCATTAAGTGAATGTTGCTAAGCCATTCGCTGGGGCTAGAAATAATTAAGACAAACAATTTAATCAATCAAGGCTTTCAGATCTTACAGCCTGTTTTAGGAGTACTTTAAAAGCCATTCTGCGATAAAAGACCTTTTCTGAAGTATATCAAGAACTAGATTACAGAAATCTTTATTGGAGTTGTTCTCGTTACCACTAATTGTACAGTTGTGCATATATATAGCAGTGAACTCCAAGTGCAGAAAACCAAAGCAAATATTGAACCTTCCTTAGTACAAATTCAGAGACCCAGATCCAGAAGGCTTTAATCAAAATCCCAATTAACTTCAAAGAGTTTTACTTGAGTAAAAATTGTAAGCAGAATCTAGTACAGAAAAAAAAATTACCATTTTAATTGCTGCTAGCCTGATTAAGCGATTCAGCTTCCAGTTGATACAAGCACTTACATTAACACTAAAAATTTATTAATGGTCATTTATATTCTACAAAGCCTAATCCTGCCAAAGATTTCTGCACACACACCACCACCCCCCCACCCCCCCCATCAGAGTCTGTCCGGAGATGTCATTTGCCTCATGACCATTGTCAAGGACAGAGACTGAGACCCCCAAGGACTGGAACTAAGACCCCTAAGGACTGGGACTGAGACCTTAAAATCCTACACCGGAGTTTCGGGGCTAGCTGAAGGGGGAGGCTACTGTTTACTCCTGCCTGCAGGTGTGCTCGCTGGACCAAGGGACTGGTTCCTATGGGAACCCATGCAAGAACAATGGATGGACTGGCTATGGTGGACTGAACCAAGCCTGCTTGCCCAGACTGCCCAGACAGGCCTGGTCCTGCCTTAGGGGCCAGGTATGGTTCAGAATGTCCCTGAGTAACTACGAGCTCCTGATACAGGTGGTTCCTGCCTGGGCCCAGTGCCCCTCATTTTGATTCCTCCCTTGGCCCAGTGCCCCTTGCTTTGTTTCTCACCTTGGCTCAATGCCCCTCGCTTTGGTTTAACCTATAAAACTCTGGAGACCCCCGCTCACTTTTGTGATCACCCCATGGATGAACACCGCGTCTATAGGCATCTTCGGCCTCGAGGACTCGGCTCTCCACGTTGGTAGCTCTTTCCTCTCTTTCTTACTATTCTCTTTTTCTTCTTCCCACTATTGCATTTGGTGGCACTAAATAAAGGTGCATTTCTGGTTAAGCAAACTGAGTTGTCCCTTCGCTGTGTCTTTTGCGCTTTGAGATCCCTAAAATGAACCATCAGGTCTCTGCATACGCTTGCGGACCCTGGCACCCCCCAGAAGACTGCAGCAAAAATCAGCATAGCTTCAAAACCACCCAGCAAATCCTTGAAGAAATGCTGCTTGGTGAAGCTTCAAGAAATGACCTTGCAGCAGAAGACAACCCTGGCAGTCTCCCTAAAGTCCCAGAGGTCTGGGAGCCAGACTGTCGATGTCGGGTGCAAGGTATCGATGAGCCAGTGGGTGAACTGGCCTCTCCCACAGCAGTGCTGTGTGTCTAATTAGCAATAGATGGCTTTCATCCTGCTGCCCTGCAAGTACAGGTCCGGTTCATTTGCACACTGTGGTTTTTGCCAGCAGCCTCCGAACACATCACAAGAGTAAAGAGCAGTAAAACAGGCACAGTTGGTGCTGCCCTGGGTCT
This sequence comes from Cettia cetti, assembly GCA_013401135.1. NCBI lineage: Eukaryota > Metazoa > Chordata > Aves > Passeriformes > Sylviidae > Cettia > Cettia cetti. The sequence continues at coordinate 79,436 of VZUI01047726.1, read as the reverse complement.
GGGAAGCAGCTCCTTCTGCCCCATGGAAGCATGGAAGACACATGCAGGATGCACCAGGTATCAGCGCAGTTAAGCCTCAGAACACCAGAAAAACTACCCAGTCGGTATGCTCACATCAATCAGTATTTTTAATGTTTCTTAAATGGTGTGGAAGGAATGCAGATGCCCTCTGTTGCCAGTTGGCAGCTCCTCTGCTTATCTGGAGCCCTTGGCACCAGCAGCCAGTGAACAGTATGTTTAAATCTGTGCTGCTGTGTGTTCCTTACCTGGCTCTGGTCTGCTCCCATCACAAGGATTTCCCCACGCTGGATGGCCAGTGAGCCCCAGCCCAAAGTAGTGCTCTGCCTCCAGGTGTTATAGAGCAGACACAAGGAAAACAAAAGTGGAAGTCCCCCAGCCTTGCCAAAGGAGATACTCCTAGAGAGTAGAGGAAAGATCATCTGGCCCAAGCAGAGGAACCCCTGAGAGCTCTGGTTGAGGTCTAACATGAACAAAAATACTTTCTGTGTCATTTTGTTTCCATTTTTTGCCCAGCACGGGGTTTCTCCACTCCTTACACTGCAAACAGCATATTTGTTAACTGCAGCCTTCCATCCTCTTTAGATGTCAGCAGCCAGCATTTCTCTTTAAATGTGTCCATGCCTTGGATACACATCTAAGGCCCCTAGAAGGCCATTTTAGTGGCATGATAAGCCAGAATCCCAGACTGTGTTCCTCTCAATCCAACACAGCTCACATTTGTCCTTTAGTCTTAGAACAACCTGGTGGGCAGCTGTTTTCCTCTGCACCTTGTGTCACAGCCAGGTGTGGCTGGGAACTGCCAGGTAGATATTTCTTCCCAGACTTCCTTGAAGAGCTCAGCTACTTCCCAGAGCAGGATCAGTGAAAAAAATAGCAGCTACTACTTTTTTACATATGCCACTGGAAGAGGGTTTGTTGTTTTCCTATCTTTTAAATGATAGCTCAGCAATTATTGCACAAACCCAGTAGTGTTGGTGATCAAGGTCCTGTCCCTCCTCAGTCTTCAGAGCCATAAAATCCCACCTTCTGGGAGACTGCCTCTGAACACCAGTTTATTCTCTTTTTCAAGAGCAAGGGTAATACTTACTCATCCACTGAATTACTTGCTCGATGCAAGACAATTTCAGAGTTCATGGAGCAGCTATGGCATAGTGCTTTTCCTGGGCAAGATGAGGTTTGTGTCCTGACCACAACTCCTGGCTGTGTGTACATGTCATCCAGCGCTGACTCATATAAAATTCCTGAACATGTCCTAGTGAAGGTGCTGAAACACTGATTTCTGCTTTCCAAGATAAACATTTAGCTAGAGATCAGTCTTCCTTCTCTCTGGGCCACTTTGACTGTCCCAGGAAGAGTGAACCTTGCTGGTTTGGTACACCAAACACACACTTAAGATAAATTCCTCTACAGGAAAATGTAGAAGGATTTTCTTCACTCTGAAGCCTAGACTGAAAGTGTGGGTGGGCAAGAGAAAATAAGTGCTTTTATGGTTTTTTTCTTTAAAAATGTTTTTGTGGTTTCAATGAAATTGAGTTTTGTTGTTTCAATTAATTTGAGTTTTGTTGTTTTAGTGAAAGCCTGCCCATCTGTGGACATATATCTTTGAAAACTCTTGGCTCCCACATGCTCTATGGAAACTCTTCAGCTGTTCACTGCTTAAAACTTTCAAAGACTCCCACTCTCATGTATGATCTTCTCCTGGCACCACCTGTTTGTTGAGCATCCAGCCCTAAAAATGTTTCTTTTCATGGAGGACTATTTGCACGTTCTTTCCTTTGTGAAGGGCCAGAGTGGCAGTGCTCACTTCCTTCACCCCTGGAGTACTCTGAAAAACTTGAAAGATTTCAAAACCAGCTATGGGGCTAGAGCCTGTTTCACATTTAGCTGAGGGCTCAGCATCCGTGCAGTCATGACATGATTGGCATTTGTGGCCAGATCTGCTGCTTTGGTGCTGAAAGTAGGCTCCCAGCCTTCGTGACAGGACACATCTGGGTTATGCCCTTGGGATGCTGAACATGGGAGGTGCTCTCCATCCATGTTACAGACCTACCCTATTAAACCATGCTGTGCTGTGCCATAATGTGCGGGGTAGAGCAGACTGGGCTGCTAGAAAGAGTGCGTTACTGTCCCTCCAGGCTGAGGAAAATGCTTAGCTCAGACCCTCCATTTCTGGGGAAGGGCTCTGATCACATGGCTGCCACTTACACACATGCTGCATTCTGTGACAGAACCTTTAAAGAGGCCTTTTCTCTGGTGGGTGCCTAACCTGAGATGATGACAAAAAAGGTAAAGTGTGAAGGAAGAATGCAGAGCCCTAAGCTCCAGGGAGAGACTGAACTCCCCACACGGTCTGCCTGCTGCCTAAAGGCAACTCCCTGCCACCTCAAGGTAGCTACCTGCCCTGGGTGATGGTTTGTCCTTTGGGATGCCTCCTTATATCAGCAGAAGCCAAAAACAAGGATGCAGTCCTGGGAGGCACCACAGTGTCTTGCTCTCTGGACCTGAGAAGGCAGTTTCTGGGACCAGCATGAAGCTTGCACTTTGAGTGGAATATTTGTTCTCCTTGACAGTGTCCTATGTAAAATCAACTACTAGCTGGTCATTCTTCCTGAGTGAATGTCCTTTAGTACCCTGAAAGCCATTCCTGATTCTCCTTCCTAACCAGTGTCCTCACAAACCAAACTGAACCAAGCTTCTGCCTCCTGAAAGATGGGAGTTCATGATTCATTGCCCAGGTGGGTCCTCTTGGTGCACAACAAACAAGCCAATGAGTCCCAGGAGAAGGGTGCAAATTGCAACTATGCACCATGTCACTGCTTTGCCCTGTCCCCTGGAAGCACCATTTCCAAAAGGGACATGGAAAAAAGAGGAAACTCTCATTTGTTACTCAACTACTCATGACTTGTTATGTGTATTTGAGTTTACATATTTGGGCTCAGCAAAAAGCTGCTCCTCATCTTGTTCACAGAACAGGGTTATTATTATCTGCTGCTTGACAGCAGAGCTGTGAGGATCAAATAAGCAATTTTTGAAGCACTGGGAGAGGGATGAAAGGCATTGGAGAGTAACAAAGTGCCCTACCAAGTGCCTTTGCCCTATTTCTCTGCACACAGCAGCATCCATGTGGGCTCTGAGCTGCGCCTGTTCATTAGGTGGCACTATAGGCCCAAGATTTCAAGTGTGAGAGCGGTCCCCAGAGGGCTCCGCTGGGTCTGGACAGAGGCTTGGACATTTTGCAGCCCTATTGGCATATATTTTTTCCTGGGGAAACATGCTGTCCTGACAAATAGTGGAAGAACACAGGCTTGGTATTACAAGTGCAAAGTGCAGCATTTGATATTTCTGATAGAGTTGTCCAGAATTGAAGTCTCCAAAAACTACAGGGAGAACCTGTAATTGCTTAGTGTAAATCCCACACCTGGTACCTCTAGCCCACCCTGCTCACCCTGGTTGCACCAAGGCAGTGCAACGGGGCTTCTGCTTTCCTCTGAACTGGAAGACAACACAGTCAGTCCTCTCAAAAACCTCATCCATTCTCCACTGGCCTGTAGAGAGGCCTCAAAGATGATCCAGAGACACATGATCTTCAAGGAGAGGGCACCATGCCACTGTACCTGCTCCTTTTGCCTCTGCTGCAGGGCTGGCAGTGGTGCCTGGCACCTGCCCCGGGGCCTGGAGCCTCCTGTGCTTTTGAGTAAAAGATACACAATGCATCTCAGGTTGTGCCTTTTCCACTGAAACATCCTGATCTGAACTCACTTTGGGAAAGTGCATATGTTTTCTTACAACCCTTCCAGCCACCTTCTTCCTCACCTTGATTTCCTTGGCATTTCCCTGGTTAAATGTTTACGCAAGTTTTCAATGCCAGGGAGTGTGCGGGCAAGATCTGGGAGTGCTTCCCTTGAACAACTTGGTTTGAGGTGTTTTAAGTCCCTCCTCCCATGCTGCCAGTTTTTCCTGGCCTGGCACAGTCCTGTGCCTCTGTTAAGGCACACCTGACTTGGCTGACAACTGACACAGCTGTTCCCATCCCAGTGCTCCACTAGAACTGAGCCTGGGCTCCTCCATTCCAGCTGGCAGCTTAGTCATTCTCTAACCGTGGGTCAGTAACCTGCAACCTACTCAGTGCCCCTCTGTCTGAAGCTGAAAGATAAATGCCCTTGAAATCTGAAGTAACCACGATATTTTCATTTTGAACAGGAAAATGGACTGTTTTTTCCCTTTATCTAATTGATTAGGAATGTCAAATATTCTTTTCTGTACTTTGTGCATGCCTCTTACTTATGTAGGAAGCAGCTGGTCTAGCAAATGAGCCAAACACTTTTTTTTTAACTAGAAAAAAATTGAGCTTTCTTTTGGGACTTGGGGGGCTGTCACTGTATTTCATCATGAGTTGACAGATAGAATCCATCTCTCTGCTTTTTCTTCTTTGTTCTGACATGCCTCTGGGAAATGCCTGCCATGTCCTTGCTTCAAAGAAAACTGCAGGTATCTAGGAGAATGGGGGTGAGGAGGGATCACTGGGGCAGTCAGGCCAACGAGATGTTCACAGCTCTGTCATGTCTGGGCACCTGATTGATATCAGAAAAAAATCTTGGCTTTTGTCTGTGTGGATTTCTACTTCTATTTTTGCACATTGCTGAGCAGTACTAGACGCAGCAGTTACTATCTAGAGGGTATTAGCTTTGCATCCACATGACTTTCTAATTCTTTCTGTAATGGGCTTAAAATGGAGTGTACGTTCCCATTTTTCTCAGTAGACAGTTGCGCTTCCCATCTGAAATTATTCATCCTTACATCAAACTTCAGAAAAACCTTTTTTCAGGAGGACCCTGAAACTGCAGCGTAGGTAGATTTGTTTCTGAGGAAAACTGTTGCTTCAGCAAGATTGACAGGTACAACAGTGTCTACTCACAAAACCCAATAGAAAGTCAGTTCTTAGCACAATTTGGCCAAAACCCCCTTAAAAGATGTAGGACTCTGTAAGATCACTACTCATTGTAACCCCTGGAACTTCATGTCAAGAAAATTGCCAATGAATAGTATTATTTTGTAGGATAACATGTAAAAAGTAAAGGAAAAATAGATAATCAGTGTTACAAATGTCACCATACAGTTGTCACTATGCATGTGCCTCATCCCAAAGCAGACTGCTGCAGCTCCTCATGACCATGGTCAGTGGTTTTCATAGAATCCTAGAATGGTTTGGGTTGGAAGGGACCTGTAAACATCATCTAGTCCAACCCCCTTGCAAAGTGCAAGGGACATCTTCAACTAAATGTACCTGCTCAGAGACCTGTCCAAGCTAAAGTGAAGGTTTCCAAGGTAGTGTCATTTACCACCTTGCTAGGCAACCTTCACCAGTGTTTCACCACCTCATAAAGCCTTTTATCTAATCTAAATCGATCCTCTTTTAGTGTTGGGAGCTGGTAGTTTGTTATGATGGGATGTATAAAAGATGTGGGAATGAAAACATTTTAAAGAAGTAATTTTATCTCCAGTAACATCTCTGTTCACCAAAGGAGAGAGAAGCAGTGGGTCATGCACTGGTGGATAATTGAACTACTGGGGTTGGCATTATCTGCAGGAGGTTTGTAACTGAGTGAAGGGAGCAGGGAGATACCAAACAGATGGGGTAGTGTCCTACATCTCCTTTAATAAATGTTCACATGACTACTCAGCACTCAGCCATGGCAGATGTCGCTACCATTGCTTCCCAGTTTCTGTGATACAGATGAACTTGGCAGGTTTTCATCACACATCCCAGATGTGTACCTGGTGCAAGTGGGGGACAAAATAGAGCTAGGGATGGACTTTCCCAGTCAAAATAGCACATATTCCATGTGACAGGTTGCTATGAGAAGTGATCATTCTGAAAATACCTTGAAAATACCTTAATTTGTTGAGTTGGCGTAGCACTGACACAGCCTTGAACAGGCTCGTAAGCTGCCCTGACCAGCAAAGCCCGCCGCTTATTTTCATAGGCCTCCAAGTCTGAGTCCTGAGGAACATTAAAAATGGTTTAAAGAGCACATACACAGCCTGACCTGAATATACTCCTTTTGTACTGTAGTTGTCTGGTGCTTCCAAGTGCCATTTGAAATGTGGATTCAAGGTTGTTATGAGGGCTATGGTCAGAATGGCACTCTTAAAGTTGAATATTCTTTAGTGACTGAGCTGCTGGATGCTGCTTGATGATCTTGTAAGGACCAAGGGAGCTGAAAAAGATTGATTTCACCTGGTCTGGCAGAAAAACACTGGGATTTGTTTAATCAGCTAGCCAAACAACCTTCAGCGTCTTCTCCCTTAACAGAAGAGGCCAAGCAACAAACATTTGCTGGATGAAAGTTTCCATCAAGGTCTCACTGGTATGAGTACTGCCAGTAGTACTGCTCTTCGTTACTGAGACCTGATGCCCAGGGGCTGCCCTGGACATAGGGGAAAATATGGACAACATGGTTGTTCCCACCGGGCATGAGGACTCCAGTATCTACACAGTAATTTGGCCTAAGTGTTTGGATTTGTCTTTTCTAGGTTTTTACTTGTATTATCAGGGGCTGGTAAATTGCTAAAGGTTTGGCAGCTGATAAAAACAAGTGCCATGCCAGATCCAGAGAAAACCCCATACTCAGATGCAAGTTGCTAGTCCCAGCAACCCTTTCTTATGTGTTTTGAGGTCCCTGAAGGACATATTCTTTGATAGCACTGTTGCAGGACAAGGCATACTCTGCATGTTGAGTATGAGCTAGATGGATTTTGCTGAGACAGTGGTTCCCATGATCAAGTTTAAGCAATAACTGTAGCTGTTAAAGAAATCAAGAGAGGAGCTCTGTTCCTGGACTTGCTGCTGCTTGTCATACACTAGTACATTGTTCTCCTGAGGTGGGATTCACTGTTCTTGGCATTTACCAGCTAAAAATTAAGCACCTTAAATTGAGCTGAGTGAAAATGAAGCAGACAAACATCAACAGCCCTTGTCTCCTTCTCAAGACAAAAGAGAGCATTGAGCACTGCCACAGCATGATTCATCCCAAACTTAAAAAAATTAAGCTAGGGAATCAAGTTCTTTTTCTGGACACGCTCATCTCACTCCGTAGATTATTGAGGGAGATGAGACAGCTAGCTGAGACTTCAGAGCCAGTGTTTAGACATCTGTTGTTAGGTGAATTCCACTGATGTCCACCACAGAGATTTGGGAAAGCATGGAGGGCACAGCAAACACAGGGCCAGTACACTCAGACTTCTGCAGGGGCTGCATGCTATGTTCTAGCTCTGCTCCAGTTTCCTCCCACTAATTCATCTCCAGCACCTCTTTGGCATAGTTAACTTTGTTCAGAAACTGTCTTTCACTGACCAAAAGATTGGTCAGTGACATCACTCTGACTGCTGGTGTGACTGATCGCATGCACCCTTGTAGCAGGGGACAGGCTCATCTTCTAATGGGAGAAGAACAGACCAAGACAGTGCCAAGAAGATCTCACCTTCTCAAGGCATTTGTTTTTCCGCCAGAACACAAATCCGTACTCAGAGGCAGGAACTGACATTTGAGCCCAGACAATGCAGGTATGTGGGACCTTGGATCTGGCTTTTCTGGATCGCCTCAGGAAAGTCAGTGTGCAAAGTCAATCCTTGAAAATAATGAGTTTGCTCAACTTTGGGCGTCAGTGGACAAGTACACCAAATACCTACTAGACCTGCCACCTGCTGCTCCACTTCTGCATCTGTCCCTCTTGCCTTGTGCCAGGACAAGGCTGGCCAGTTGAGCGAGCTGTTGACTGAGCGTTGAGCCACTGGGTCCATTTTGCCCAGCAGCCTGTGTCCTCATGTAAGAAAGTAGAAATCTGAGGACACGCATACACAGCTGAAGTGATGTCATTTTGTGCACAAAGGCCTCAGTTTGGTTTAAAAAAGGACATCTCCTTTCTTTCTTGCACCTGTTATTCAATCAGCAATCCCAACAATCCTCAGACAAAAGAGATTGGGATCTGATCAGCCCCTTAGAGACTGTTGATTGAGACTGCCAACAAATGAGAGGCATGGTATCTCAGATGTTAAATTTTTCAGGAAAGATGTTAGAATAAAAAACCCCCTAGTTTTACTTAGATTCCTCTGCTACACAGATATTTAAACACAGTCGGTTGGGTGCCAGTTACACTCTCATTGGGAAGAGAAATCCTGAAGGAAGGAAAACTGACCACAAGCCAAATGGGAACCGAAGAACCAAGGTGCAAGTAACAAGGGTTCCCCTCATCCCAGTCTGGTAACCTGGAGAGAAATGTCATGAAGACATTCATTCCCCCATGTAATGTATATTGTTCTCTTATTCTGTTATATTTAATCTGGAAATAAATCAGCATGTGTGATATGGCTGCTGTGATTAGTTTGTCTGGATGCCTTCATAGCCAACAATATGTAATATGAGAATAATAATGATAACAATAATAATGATAATAAGCCAACAACATAACCATATGAACTATTGTTACATGGCAGTGGTTTGGGATGGCTACCTAGCTTATCTGGAGGAGATGTTATCCTGCAAAATGGTGGGAGAGGTCAGGAGAAGTGCTCAAGGGCCTGCTACTCCCCATGAAAAAGATGAGGGAGAGGCAAGCAGCCCAACCACAGGGCCCTCACTCCTCTGCAGTGCTGGGAATGGGCAATCCATGGCAGTGGGGATGAGCAGCGGCTCTGAAGTGCCAATGCTCCCAAGAGCCATTCATGTTTACCGACCCCCACACAACAGGGGAGAAAAACAAAAACTGGAGGGCCTCGTTGTGAGAAGGAAGTATTATTTAACATGCATTGTGTTGGGAAAGCAAAACAAGGGTCCTGGCACTGAGCCAGGTCTATTGGCCTCTTTTTTTTCTTCTCTCTTTTCTTCTGGGCAATTGTTCTAGTGAGGACAATTTTTTGGTTGTTTTTTTTTTTTTTTTTTTTTTTTTTTTTTTTTTTTTTTTTGTTTGGTGTTTTTTGGAATTGACAATGCACAGAGTAATTACTTGGTGTTTTTCCTGTGTTTTGGCAAAGGGACTGCCCAAACACTTAGCTGTGTTTCCTGTGGCAGAGGCACTACTGCCATGTCGACTGGCACCAGTACCAGCACCAGCCTGTGGGTTAAACAGGGGCTTCTCAATTGCCCCAGAGCTGGGGGCAGGAGGGAAAGGCAGAAGTGTGGGCAGAGAGGTGAGTCAGTGTGGAAAGCAGTGCACATTTCTGCAGGGTGACTCACCAGCCCTTAAGAAGAAAAAAAATAATAAAAAAAATTCCAGCCAAATTCTTTCAGGGAGGTAAACAAGGTCACACAGGGCAGCAAGATCCTGTTTACCTGAGACAGGACGTCTTTGCAGAGCCTGTGCTGGAAGCAGGGATATGTTGACATGACTGAGGGTGGCCAACACAGGGAAATGGGGCTGGGGACAGCTCTCAGCCTGAAGACCCTAACCTCACCACAGCGAGGTGGGGATGAAACCTTGCACTGGCTTGGATGCTCTGCTTGTAGAGGCTCTCCCTGCCACCCTGTGGCTGTACCAGTGGGGAGAGCAGGAGGAAAGGGACCACTGGGGGGTGATGACAGGGCTGTGCTGGCACTCGATGCTCACCTCCAGCCCTTGCCAAGCTGTGGCCTTGGAAGATCTGACCCACTGCTGCCCACTTGCCTGTATCCCATCATGACCGAGAGCTTTCCTCAAGGCCCCACTGGGAAGTCCCGGTGGCCACACAGTTAATTAGAGCCCATTCCAGACGCTGACTGAGTGTTTTTTCCTGATAACAAGACGTGTGTGAGTGTATGTCGCTCATCGCTTGGGTGAATATCCTGTTCTTGCGACGGGCCAGGGAAGTGGGAGGCAGCTGGGGGGAACAGACTGGGATGGGACACAGGGCAGTGCACCGGGATTTCACATTCCTGGCATTCCTCTCTTGGCCTGCAACTGCAAAACAGTCCAGTGGGAAGAACAAGGTGCCCACTGGATGAAAAAGCTCAGCTCTCTTTTCCACTGGAGTGTGTGCATAGGGAGGACAGATACACACAGGACAGATATACATAGGACCAGAAGTTACCCTGGTGTGAGCACTTGAATTCAGCTCACAATAAGCATATTTCTGTTGCTCCTTCCTCTTCCACACTCTCCAACTCTTCAGCCAGACTGCACTTCTCGCTGTATCCAGACAAGTGAAGGATGCTTGGCATTTCCCCTATTCCCAAGTGGCTGTTGGGAACCATCATGTGATGGAGGACACCACTCTCTTTTCTCTCAGCAATGCTTCAGCTCTTGGGGGTTCAGGAAAACCCCCAGACCCCTGCTTCATTCCCAAAGAAAGCACAGAGACCAGGAGTGCCCTTTTGTTGGCTGCCTCAACCTGCTCCCAGCTCCTCCACCCTTGCAGAGGTAAGCCAGGATCAGCAATTTAGATATTTCTAAACCTCTTTTATTTCTTTCTTGTTTTGTTTTGGGGTTTTTTTCCCCTTTTTCACTGACACACCAAACCAAACAGGGCCAATGCTGACCTTCAGCCAAAGTTATGTCATCATGGTTTTGTCCCACAGTCAAATCACAATCTTTGGGTCTTGCACAAGCAGGTACTTGGAAAAAAGAAGGAGTTTTCTTCCTTTAAAGCACACTCCTGTTCCACCTACTTCACTTTCCCACTTTCCCCTTTCACCGCCTTCTGTGGTTTGATACCTTTTTCAATGAAACAGACACATGTCATAGTCCCACTGACTACTGAAAAAGAAGGAGAAGGAGACTCCCCGTCTCCCATCACCATCTGCACACACATGTATTACTGGAAGGAGAAGGGAGCCCAGGGAGGACAGAGGACAGTGCCTTTGATCACATGCAGAACACTGTTTTTGAGGAATTTTGAAAGCATGTTGTGTCTGCAAGACTATAAAAACAAAAAACTCCAAAGATGCTTCTACGTTTTAGGAAGTGGCCAGCACAGCCATTCTTAGGCCTGGACAGGCTTTTGGGAAGCTCTTGAGGTGACAGACCTCCCTGCAGCCATTGGGAAGAAAACATGCCGTGAGCAGTTCTGTAGCCATGGCTGGGCATGCAGTAAGGGTCTCAGCCTCATCCCACAGCTTGGTGCCTTTGTCCTGGCACTGGTTGGGTGAGAAGCTGGTGAGGTTTGGGTTTTGCTTGTTGCTTGGCTGGAGAGTGGACACTTGCCACAAGCACTGTGATTTTGGTAGGCTTGTGTGTTTCTTTGCTGTGTTGCTGGTGGGGGAATCCCTGCAATACCAAGTCAGGGTATCTGTGGGACTGCAGTCAGTGCCAGCTACGATGATTTGCTCAGCAGGGAGGCAGGTCCTTTCTGTCTCAGGGCCTGTTTCTGTAGGGAAGAGCTGCTGTGCATCAATCCCAATTTCTTCCCAGCATGGAAGGCCTTTTTACCCCTCCCTAGGAAGGGATTAAGCCATGCTGCAGAGCAGAGCTGAGTGCAGGACACGGCAAAGGGAGCTTCTGCACTTTGAAGTCAGCCACCAGTGCTGCACAAAGGGTCCCTTCAGAGGTGTTTATTACTAAATTCATTATATTCAACCTCTTTGAAAAATCCCTCTCACACCTGCAGCTGAGGAGAGCCCTATTATTGGGGAAAGGCAGGAAGAATTTGGACAACATGTTGACAAGTGCCTTAAAAACACATTTGGGTCTATAGGAGAAAGGGTGTCAAGATCTGACACTCGCTGGCAAAGTCAGTTCCATCCTGAGATTGCTTGGCAAGGGGCGTGCATGTGTCCTGTACGGCCCAGAGAAAAGGTCCAAAGATCAGGAGCTTAATCAGAAGCACAAAAGCTCCAGTCACTCAAGGATTTCAGCCCAGCCCAGAGCTCCCAAGTAATTCAGCTCCTTGGGAATGGGGAAACCCCCAGCAGGGATTAGCTGGACACTCAGAGGATTACAGTTTGAATGACTAAACCTGTTAGGTCACTCAAATTATCTGCTTCCTTTTATGGTCAAAATCAAGTGCTACAAACACTGATTTCCTCTTTCCTTAGAACTGGGTTTTCTCAGTACCACAAATCAGAGGATACAATGCTAAAATTAAGTGTCTGAAAGCACATGCATAGTGTTGCAATCTTGCTGCCTTGCCTACTGGTGTGTGTAATGCATGAGTTGGGTAACAAACAATAGAGGATGGAAATAGCCAGGACTGAGATTTCCTCTTTCAGTTGCAGAATTGTTTCCTTGACTGGTGCGTGCATAAGCCAGGTGGCAAAACACTTGCCGCAACCAAGTTTCCTGGCAAGCAGGAGGGTCTCTGGGTGAGGGGTGGAAAGGAGTGAAAGAAAAAGTTCCCAAAAAGCAAACCCTTCCTTTAGGCTTTACCTTCATCCTCCCACTCCTTTACAAGTTCACTGTGTCTCTCTTTAACTGGTTCTGGCAGCTCCTCACAAACTTCTCAGTCTTTTCCAAACCAGGAAAGATGAATGGGAGCTCTCAGTATCCCATAGCAGTGACGGAGAGCTGAGATGCAGATGCCCATATCCAAGGACCTCTGCTAACTTCCAAAACTTGGCACTGTGATCTCTCCCATGCAGTGACACGTACCTCAGGGAGCCAGGTCCTATCAGTACTGGGGAGCAGCAGTCCTGGTTGCTCTCCCCAGCTCAGGCACTGCAGTGACCACCTCCCTTAGCCTGCAGAAGTGCCAGGTGGAACTGTTCTGGCTGAGCACAGGCAACCAGGTCTCACAAGGCCCTTGTTTCCTTCCACTCTAGTTCCATAAGGACTGATCACATCTGAAGTTCAAGACCCACCCACCTTAATCACAGCTCACACTTGTGACACTTTGGATTTGTAGCCACAAGTGTTCCAAATACCAGGGATTCTGCCAGCAGCGATGACATCCTTCCCCACCTGCACACAGCACAGACAATGCATTACAGTGGGCACAGCAGCACCGTGCCAGCTCCCAACCTTTGCTGCCCAAGGGCCTCCATTTCCTGGATGGGTGTGCAATATGCACCTAGATTCCTCGGAAGGTTTTTTAATCCAAGATGAAAAATATTCACGTTTTCCAACTAGGAAAAAATCTCCTGTTGCTGGTTGTCCTTCTTCAGGGATTAGTGCTATCTGGCATCCAGTAGTCTCTTAGCACCCAAAGCTTCTCCTACATCTTTCCACTCAAACCTGGTCTTTCCCCAAAAAGAGAAGCAGGCTCGTTAACCCAAACCACTCAATCAGCTAACCTCTTGCTTGGAAAAACCCACACAGGATGGGTTTTCCACTTTCTAGGTTAGAGCAAGGAGAGAAGGGACCAGGGTTTAGTCCCATATTAGGGGATTGCACCTGGTTTATCATCTGTGTTCCAAGTGGGAAACTGGAGCAGATTTTGTGTCCCACATGGCAACAGCATCTAGCTTCTCCTTCCTGGCCATGAGCTTTGAAAACATCTAGAAGACCTGAGTAAATAAATAAGTACCATAGGTCACAGCATACCCAGTGGGACTATCCATGGAAAAAGGAAAATACGTATCATGCAGAAAAAAATGCAGATCCCGTTCAGCTGCTCCTTTCTGTTTCATTTAACACACTTGAAGGTGGCCATGCTGGGAAAATGCCTTACTCAATTACTGGGCTGTTCACACCTGATTCAGTGGAGCAAGGAGAGCCTCAATGCAGCCAAACCTGAATGCAAGGAACACCCATTTCAGTCCTGTTACAGCCAAATGACTGCATCCCACTGCAGCTAGAGAGACGCTCTGATGTGTAAAGCATCCCCCATTCCTCCCAGACGAGGAATGGGGGATGCTGCAGCAGGCACGGGTCCTGCCCTTCACAGACCAAGAGCCTTATTTGGATTTGTGCATCCTTCTGGGAGGGAGCTGCTCCTCATCCAGCCTGGGATGCTGGAAAGCAGGGTCCCCTGTGAGTAAGAGGTGTGCTCCTGCTTTGCTCCACTGGCCAGAACTGTCTCAAACTTTCCAGGGCAAGGCTATGCTGTGATTGTGGTGTTTTGTCCATGGCTACCAGGTTTATGGGACACCAGGGGGACCCCCTTTTCCTCCCATCCCCCTCCCAGTGCAAGCATTTTGTTTTTCTTCTTAATTAGTGGAAAAAATTCCTGAACCTGTCAGAGAGAAGGAAGGTCGTTTCTCTCTCTCTCTCTCTCTCTCTCTCTCTCTCTGTGAGTCTCTCCTCCATCAATTACTGAAATACAAACAATATCCATGGTCACAGTGAAATATTTTTTCCACCTAAATAACACCTCTGCAGATTTTAAAGGCACAGGCCATTTTTCACAGCCCCTCGACATGAAAGATGCCCAGGAGGAATTGCAGGCACCCTGCAGAAATGCAGGCACTTCCCAGAACTTTTCCTCACAGGCATCAAGCCAGTGTGGACAGCTCCCTGCCCTCCTTTCTGAGAGAAGCTAACACGCCAGCATGCCCAATTGTCAGCTCTCCTGAGCACCCTCCAAACCTGCTGATATCCATGAAGTCTGCTAACATCTGCACCCAAGGCCTAGGAAGTCCTGAAATCCCCTCCATGGGGGGGATAGGTGTAAGGAAGGACTTCTTTCTAGGAGCACACCTTGGTTCAGTCATCAGCACTTTTCATGTGCTGACTTCATTTACTTTTGTCTCTGATGTTGCTTACAGCTGAAGAGACCAACAGTAGCTGACACCATCTCCTCTGCTCTTCCCTGGGTCTGTGCTGAGATTCCTGCTGGAAAAGTGTTTGTTTACATACAGAAAACAGCCAAGCAAGGTTTGGGTTTGGGGGCCAGAACCTGCCTTCACTGACTGCATTGGCCATCTTTGTCCAGAGCCAAAGGTTAGGACATTTGGGAACTTGGGAGTTTCCAAAGCTGCTGGGACAAGACCTATGGCCAAGCTGCTTGCCTGGTGTTTTTGCACCATCCACTGAATTTTTGCAGCATGTCCAAAAAAAATTTTAAAAAAAAAAATCAGAGCAAACATTTTGAAAAGTGCAGTGACTGTCAAACCACAAATCTCCCTGCCCCCTGGGTCCCTGCCATGTTTGGGTTGCTGCTTAATCCCTTGCAAACAGCTTTATTGAGATAGTAATAAAAGAGTAATAAAAAAAGGGGGTTGTTTCCCTTGAGGCTGCCTTTTACTCCAGGCTTTGCTGTGAATCCAAGGCAGTCCATCATGCCAGAGTCCTGTCTGGAATCTCCCTGATTGGGGAAGGAAAAATAGCAGGTGAGCTCTGCCATAATTTTGTATTTTGGTATCTTTAATCTCCTGGCTCCTCTGCCAAGAGCTTCACAGATCCACTGCTGTGCCTGTTAACTCCCTGTGTTAACCTGGTGTCTGCACTCCCTGCAGGGAGGCCACAGCATTTGGAGTTACTTCCTGTTCCTCTTAGCACTCACTTTTTGCAGGCCTCTGCCCTGTGACAAAATCCACAAGCAGCTGAGGCTGCCTGGCTTCCTTGCAGTGTCTTTTAAGATGTGAAATTCCCAAGCCTGCAATAAGTTCACTTGGTCATGGGCAGATCATGGGTCAGGGAGGGGCAGCACCTTTTGGTCACGGGCTGTCTGAAGGCGAGTGAGAAACAGCTGCATGCTCAGGCAACAAGTGTTTGTTGTGGTTTTGGTTTTTTCCTAAACAGCCTTCAATTCATCTTATTTTCCTCCTTCTTTGTACCCTGCTTTTCCCTTGGCGTAGCTGACTTCTCCATCCCTGGGGCCCACCAGATTTTGGTGTATGGACAGTGAGATGAGGCCACACTCCAATGCATCCTTATCTCACCCTGGGATAAAGAGGAAAGCACTGGTTTCCACTGAGCTATCTCCAGCCAGATCAGGATTGTGGGGAGGTGAGGCAGCAGGACACGGTGGTTGTCATGGTGGTGGCACAGGTTATGCCAGGGAGGCACAGCTGAGCACAGGGAGGAGAAAGTCTGTATGGGCTTTGTACCACAGGGCTGGGCTGGAGAAGGCTCTTCCTTCGAGCCACACACAGGTGTGGGGAGAGTTTAAGCTGTTTGTATTCCTGAGTACCAATAAAATAACCAGCGAAGGGTTTTCCCGGATCTGTTCTTGCAAACTGATTTTTCCTCTTCATTTACTGAAGGGGGCTGATTTTGTGTTTCAAACTGTCAGCGCTAAAAACCAGGAAGTCTGGCTCTAGAACACAGGGGTTTGCTTTTTGTGCCTGAATAGCACCCTGCCTTGCTCTCCCCTATGTGTGCTGCTTCCAGAAGCTGTGCTATCATGGGAGGATCCATTGCTGCAGCTTCTCTTAACTGCCTGGAAGGCTGGATGCGTTTCCTCCATCAAAAGATGAACCTCCTGTTGAATGACATATCCCGAGACTGGGCCTTTTAAATAATGTAGCAGTCGAACAATTAAACCAGGGACAGTTGCCAAAACTCCCAGCACCTCTGACAAAACCTGTAGCAGTGGGTTCACCAAGCTGCAGGAGACAGTTTCTAGCAGCATGCTGCCAGAATTTATTTCCTGAGCCTGGCTTTGTGGGGTGGGTGTAGACAACCTGCTCCAGTCTTAAGAAGTGGCACAGGTCCCTCCATCCTGTGTTCCATACTGAGCTGTGCTGAATGTACACCAGGGTGCTGTGGTGAGCATGCAGCATTTGAGCAAGCCCCTGGACAAGCCCCCAAACAAGCCCCTGGACAAGTAGCTGCTGCACAGGGCGGGGGGTGGGTGGCTCCAGATACCAGGGCTTGCAGCCTTTCAGCACCTGTTCATTCCAAACTGTTAAAGCAGAGACTGCATTTGCAAATGGGGTTGCCTGGGGACCACCATGGACAGACAGTGTGCTGGACCCTGGGACACTGAGCCCTTTCTCCCATTCCCCAGTCCAGGACGATGCTCCCATGTTTCCTGTACCTTGTACCCCTCTTTGCACTCTTCTTCTCAAAGTCCTTGCTTTGAGAGGCCCTCAAGGCCTCTCAAAGCCCAAAGAAATCTCATGCCAAAAATCTTTCTTTTCCCTGAATTACGTTCTGGAAATCAAAGTGGGGATTGGGATTTTGCATGTGTTTTCAATCTTGGGGGAAGACAGAGCTCACCATTTGGAGGATGAGAGAAAACAGGTCGTCTCCCCCAAAATGAACCATGTGCAGCAAGGTGGACACCTGTGAGCATCAAGTTTCTCCTTTAAGGACATCCTGGATTACTCCTACACACTGATGTCTCCAGGTTCACCACTGCAGCACAAGTCTCCATGTGGGTCTGCATTCCTCACAGCTGAACCATGGACTGAGGGTGCTGCGCATGTGCTGGGGGGGGGCACCAAAAATTGAGGCACAGAGCAGGACCTGCCTTTGCTCCCCACAGCATGGCACCCAAATTCCAAGATGTATGACACCTCCCTTGCTGGGAGAAAAGGGAAACGCAACGGCCTTTCCGACCAAGGGAAGGACTGCTGTTGTCTAGACAATGTGACTAAGGAGGGAAGGGGCCAATTGTTTGTACAGCTTTGGGAAGTGTAAACAGTGGTGACTGTCCCAAGCCCTTCAAAGCAAAGGAATCCGGAGATGGGATGAAAGCACAGGGAAATTCTGGCCAGGTGTACTAGCAGAGCAGCTAAGGAGAAGCGGACCTCTTCAAGACAAAAATCGCAGCACCTGAGTCACTTCAAACTAACCCAAGCAAGGAAGGAGGAGCATAGCACGGCTGGCCATGGGCAGGGCTGTGCATAGGCTCTCAGGACTTTCCCAGCTTTGGTTGTTTCTCTCTGCAATCTCAGAATGGGTGTCCTGAAAAGGAAATTGGAGGCCCTGGAAATCCTGCTGTGCCCTGCAGTGAACTGGTTTGGCCTCTGCTTTCTATTCAGCTCACAAAAGAAAGAGAAAATGCTGCTCAAGAAGTGATTTTCTTTTTTCTTTCTTTTTTTTATGACTTTAAATACAGTACTGAGTATATATTAATCTTACATTAAAAAAAGAAAAAGCAAAAAAACCTCCCAAAAAACCAGAACCTCATCATATTTACAAACCAAAAGAAACAGATTTTGGAACAGGGTAAGAAAGTGTCTTAAGACTTGAGGACTTGGGGCTGGAGGGAGGGAGCAACGTGCTGCCTTGGCAGTGGTATGAGAAGTGCTCTGGGCTTGCAGGAGGTGAGGACTGGGTCCCTCCACAACTTTTAACAGCTCCCAGGCTGGACTTTGGCTACTTTCTCCATCTTCCTCCAGAGCTTTTCCCCACAGCAGGGGTGTGTGTGCGATGGGAGAAGAGCCATGTGATTGCCCTGGGCAGGCATTTTCTTCATGTGTGCAGCACCCAGCACAGCACAATCCAAGACCCTGACTCCAAGGCGATGCTGGGAATTCCCATCATATGCAACAATTCTGCTATTGGTTACTATTACCTGTGCAAAACCAGCCCTTGCCCACGCAGTCCTCCTCCCTCCTTGAAACAGGCAGTGGTCTAGGAGGGACTATTGAATTGACCCTCCAGTTGTTCTCTAAGTCCTCCTCACTTAGAACAGCTCATTTTTGTCTCAGACAGCTGCTGCCAACTGTGAAGACCATCCTCATTTCTTTCTCTATACTTGCGCAGAGCTGTCCACATAATGGATCGACTTCCAAGCTAAGTGGGTTGGGAACATTTAATAGGTAAACATCAAGAAGGAATTTGAGATGGAAAATGTGAGGAAAATGATGAGAAACGTGGGAACATTGGCAGGGAAAGATTAGTGGAGGCATAGTGTGGAGGACATCCAGGAAGGGGTTAAAAACCTCGTGGGAATGACATGATTCCGCTTTCAAGACCACAGAGCAGGCAAGGACTGCTCACTGAGATTAAGTCATGCTTCTAAGTTTGGCTGTCCTTGGTCTTGTTGTGGTGCCACTTCACCTCCTGCAAGGAAGTTGCACTGAGAGGGGATTGGTGCAGAGTGAGAGAAAAGGGTAACAAGAAAGAGAGAGATCAGATGATGCTTCTGCTTGTCCTGTCCCCAGCCTTGCAGGCATGTTGCAGTAACAATGTGCTTTTCTGCCAGCCCAGTGAGGCTGATGCATACATATGCCTCTGAGCTTCCTGCCACTGGGGAATGAAATCCATTTAAGAACATATATATATATATTTTTTTTTAATTTTTATTTTTATATATATGTATGTATAAATACACATACACACGTACACACATGCACATGTGTGTGTGTGTGTATATATATATGTATATATATATGTATATATACACACACACACGTATATATACACACACATTTTTACACACGCACACGTCCAAGTTAATTTAAAAAATAATTTGAGTCTAAGCCTGGAAAGTTAAATTCTCCACCAGCATGTGCAAAGACGGCTCTCCTTGGCAGGGGCCAGGGGCGTGGAGGCAATTTTGCTGCTGTGTACTCCTTCCCCATGATCCAATCACCTTCCAGTCAGCACCAGGAGTAGGGGAAAGAGGGAGTGGGGGAATGCATTTGGCTTCTTTGTTTTATTTCTTTGCTTGTTTGTTGTGTTCCCCGAGATGTTGTATACCTGTTTTGGTTTTTCTTTTTAAAAATAATATATACACATGCACATTAAAAATATATATCTGTCTAGGTAGGGCAATGAAAATCCTTAGTGCATCTTCCATCATTGGTCGCTGCTGGCAATCTGAGATTTTCCTGTTTCCAAAAAAGTAGGTCCAATGCAAGAGTACATCTCAGCTGGGCCCCCCCCCCAGCCTTACCAGAAACATGAGGGGAAGGGAGAATATTCCCCTTCTAGCCTCTGTCCATCTGTTTTTCTCCTTTTCTCAGAAGAAATTGGACCCGCTTTCCTTTTCACATTTTCCATCCTGTCCTCCATAGCAGGGAAGGAATTGTCCTGTTATCGCAAGTTGTGGCTGCTGGCATTCACGGTTTTATTTGTATTTTGTTCTTTTCTCCTACATATATGTGTAGGTCATCTTTGTCCTTTTGTGTGTGTGTGTGTGTAAAACTTTAAAAATATGCTAATAAATGAAAGGGAGGTTTTGGTGGAAGAAGGTCCACTGATGGAAAGGGAAGCACCAATTGCCGTCTGAATCAGACATCGAGGCAGATGGACGTAAAGGAAAAGTTATCATTCCAAGGACCCCATAGGGGCAATACAGCAAATATATTAAATAAACCTGGAAGTGAAACAAAACCAGACACAGCATTAGAACATGTAACCCTTTGCCCCTTGCAACTCCCCTCCTATCCCCTTTTCTCCTCTGAAATATTTGTGCCAAAGACCCAGATTAGAAGCCTGGGGTGACTTTTGACCTCCTCTATTTTTTCCCCCGAACAGCTAGAGATGAGATTTGCATGGGTTTGCATCATTTTCATCCTGGGAACTTTAGGCTGGCCAGGAGAATCCTGGGATAATAAGAGCCTTTGTAGTGCTAAGTGTGGGAATCCCAGTCTCAAGACACTGCCTGGTGCCCCTTGTCCCCAGCTCCTGAAATGCCACAAATGGAAGCCTGCTGTCCCCTCTCCTGGGGTGAGGGGAAGTCAATGTGAAGTGGTGGCCCAGGCTTATTCAAGTGGCTGCAGCAGAGCTAGAACTGCTGAGCTGTAGGCCAGGGCTCTCCCTGTTAAGTTGTGTCACTGCTCTCTAAATTCAGCTCCCACCAATCTGCACCTTGACTACTCTTTCCCTCTTTTCTGCACCTTTTCCTCTCATGGGAATTAGGGCTTAGTCTCCTTTCCATTGTACCAGTGAAATTCTTCTGATGATGAGGGAATCACTCCTGTTTACACAAGTCATGGAGAGAAATATCAGACCCTGACCTGACAAAGTCCAGATCTCTTGCCAGAGATTCCAGTTCTCCATTCCCCTGGTATGACCTTTCTCATGCACACAGGCTTTCCTCTAGGAGAGTGATGAACCAAAAAGTGTTGCTGCTTTTCAGTCTTTCTGCCAACTCAACTAATGAAATAAAAGGAAAAGGGATCCCTAGAGCAACATTGATTCTCTGTTTTCAATGGAGAACCAACAGAGAAACTGGAAGAGGAGTTGCTTCACAGAAAAGATTAATTACATGGACCCTGAGGCGATTTAGGTGTAGGGAGAAGTCAGGCTTGTTCTCTGCCTGAAAGGGAGGCAGAGAAAGTAGAGGGCGGGCCCTGAGAGCAAGGATGGCTGCAACACGATCATTCCAACTTTGCAGAGAGCCTTAATTCCATAAATAGAACCCACATGTTGGAACCCAACCTAGTTCTTCCTCCTCCTTCAACCCAGGTTTTGTCCTGCAGTAGCTCCACATTGAACAAGTGGTCAGTGGTGTGGCAAAGGTCTAAGAAGCCATGTCCCAGGGGGACATCTCTCCTGACTGGAAAAGCAGCTTGTTGTTACTTGCCTTGTACTTTCTCTCCCCTGCCAGCACTTCTAAGCTATGAGGATTTCTTTCAGCACTTTCTTATCGTTGACATGCTTGTACTTCTTATGTTTCCTCTTCTGTGCTGGCGGCCGGCGCACTCGCTGCCTCTGTGAGACAGCGGCTGTGGTGAACGCCGGTGACAAGCCTGCCAAAACAGAGGGGAGAGTGTCTGTACAGCCAGGGACAGACAGCTCCCGTTGAAATATCCTTCTCCACACACTGTCAACAAAGAGCTCTGAAAAAGCACGGCCACAAGGCCTCTTTCTGTTCTTCTGCTCCTTGTCCTCTGTTCTCCACAATCTCTGCCCTTTCCCTTTTCCCACCATGCCCTTCCCCTCACCTCTCACCTTCCCCTCCTTCTTTTCCCTCAGATTCAGCCCTCTCCTGGCAGGAAGACATCCTGGGAAATGTCCCTCGGTATAAACCAGCAAAGGCCTTTGGGATTCACTGGAGCTAAGCAGATTGAAAGCAGTGGAGGTCTCTTTTCTCTCTCCCCAGGCCCTCTTCTCACACCTCCCTTCATTCTACTAATGCCAAGATCCTTACGTCTCTGTTCATGTGGCCCTGGACGGATGTTCCTGGGGTGTAGTCGGAACACGGCTTCACACCGACACTGCACATGGTCCTCTAAAGGCACAATGACTTTTGTGAATTTTGGCTTCCTCTGGACAAATTCAATCTTGTTCACCTATTTGCAAGAGGAAAGATTAATACAGCCATAGCTTCCACTCTGTAAAATTAATCACTGTCAGTGCACTTTAGTCCTGGCTTTCTTCCTAAAGGGTCAGAAGGCAGCTTACAGAGCCCTGTTCAAACTCAAAATTCAAACTCAAAACTCAGACTCAGGGGTGGAGTGTATGGGAGATAATTCTGAATCTGGCAGCAGAGCAGACCCAGACCAGGCAAGTTCGGATGTCTCTGGTTGGTTCCCCTGATCCTAACTATTGCCAGAGCTTACACAGGAGACAGAAACATGGAACATGCAGGACTCGCTAGCCTGTTTTTGACAGATGCGATGGCAGAGACCTGGGGCAACCAGGATATTCCCCACAGGAACCTACAGGAAGGGCAAAAGGAGAAGAACTCAGGTCTGAAGCAAGCTAACACAGCCTCATCAGCTCTGCTGAGGCCTGTCTGAATTTGTCTCAAGCTCTCTAAATAACTCGCAGGGCTGAAGCCCTTGGCTCTTCATGGGAAACGCAGTGCTCTGGAAATTCCCTCGGACTCTCCACCAGTGCTGACTCAGAGGGGAAGACTCATTGCTCCACATCCCACCACAGGGCACAAGCTTTCTAGGGGCTCCTCCCACTCCATAAGCATCCAGGCCTGACCCCACTCAGCATATCTAACAACTCTGTGGTCCCTGAAGTGCTCCACAAACTATAAATACTCATTCTGCTGTGTGTCTGGGATGGAATTCCGCTAAACCCACTGCCTCCTGCAGCATACCTCAGCCAGTGCTGAAGCAGCCAGGCTGTTTATCTTTCCTTGAAAACCCACTCCACACACTTCAGACCACATGCTGCTCGCTAGACAAACACTTCCAGCCAAACAATAGAGAGACCTCTGTCCTCAAAGAAACCATTTCCAGGTCACTTTTTCAGGCTGGCTTTTGACCTCTCACTTGTTTTTTTCCAGAAAAACAACTCCTGCTCCCCCAATTTTTTTCCTCATTCAGCCTGGCTTTCCTGAGAAAGGAATTTCCTGATGAAAAGGGCTGTGTGTGAACACAATCTCTCCCAGCCCAAACTCTGCTGCCTGCCTGGGGAAGTCTCTTATGGCTCAGGCAGAGGAATAGTATGGGATGAATATTATTTTTAAACAAGCTGTCTGGGAGGACGCCGTGAGGAAATCACTGGTAGCTGTGAGGGGAGAATCAGAGCAAGAGGTTAGCTGTTAAGTGTCTGCTGGCTGATGGAGCAGGTCAGGAGGTAACTGTAGGCTGAGAAAGAGAAGCTGTTCCAGTGCATGTCTTGGAAACCAGCTGCAGCAGCAGTGGGGGATGGAGACTGATACTGCAAACCCTCCTCTTGCTGCATCAAAACCAGTTCCTACAACAAAAGCACCCTGTTTCTTCTGCTCTAACACAGCAGACAAGGCTGCCTTGAGCCACAGGAAGGGCTGTGGCATGGAGCTGCAGCTGGGGACAGTGCCCTGTAGCTCTGCGTGGTGATAGTCCCCAGCTGCTGAACAGCACCAGCCCTTCCAGCAGCTGGCATGGGTGTCACCCTAGCTATCAGCTGCAGCGCTGTGTGGCCAGTGCAGAGGGGACAGATGGTTGCATGAACCCAGCACCTGAGACCCGCTCCCTGTTTGGCTTTGGGGCACAGGGATGGCAGTGGGTGGCAGGAGGAGGGAGAAGTGGCAGGTGTGTCCCTCACCTGGACATGCCGGACGCGGATCTGCATGGGGCGGCACTGCACGTTGCGGTTATTGCAACACCCGGAACAGCGTTGCACCTCCACACAGGGCGGCCACACCACAAAGTTGGCATTGGTGCTGTCCACCATGTTGCGGGCGATTTCAAAGACCACCTCCCTTGTCTTGCACTCTGCGAGGACAGCTGTCTCTGCTGCTGCCAGAGCATCTATGGAGGGCCAAGAGAGAAACAGGGGATGAAATGGGCTTTGCAGCTGTAACCAACCCACTACAGCCACCTCTGCTGCAAGTGAAGGACCCCACATGGCTCTCACAAGCATATGCACATATGTATGTTCTTTCTCTTTCTCCCACCCCTCCAGCCTTCTCCCTATACAGAGCCATGCCCTGTGGAGGCCGCCCCTGTACAATGATGCCTCTCACTGCAGGAGATGACACTTCAGAGCAAACAAGCACCATTGGGTTTTAAAGCAAAGCAGTGCACAGAAGTCCAGACTCCCTCTCCTGCCCTTCCAGGGTGAAACACCCAGCTCCCACTCCAGGTCCAGACCCTCCTTCTCATGCCTCCACACATACAGGCACAATATAACATCTACCCCTGTACATCTGTATCTCAGACACATATCTGGACCACCCATGGCTGCTCAGGCAAGTGCCCAAACAATCAGAAGGTGCAAGACCTTCAGCTCACCTAGGCTTCGTCGCTGTCGAGACAGGGCCACAGGGTTTTGATCGGGCTGAGTTGCATTCAGGTTCAGGCTCAAGCTATCCCACTCTGCAAAGAGTAAGATAATAGCACCAAGTAGAGGCAGGAGAAGACAGCAGGCACCTGTGCTCAGATCACCAGACAAAGTGCAGGGACATGGGATAAGCCATGGACCCAGGACATCATACCACTGTAAATTCACAAGCAAGGTCACTGCTGTGCTGGGGCATGGACACTCTTTGCTCAGACTAGGCAGCTCAGAGCAACAAGCTATCATGAAAGAGGGGATTCAGTTGGGTCTAGGAGAGGAAAACTCTAGAAACTCAAGAACGATAAGGCCTGAACGATGTCAGGACTTTCTGGTGTCAGAGAGGAGTTTCAGAGGGATTCAGATTGGCCAGCTGAGACCAGGATAGCAGCAAAGAGGATCAAAGACCAGAAGGGACAAGCAGAACGCTCAGTATTTAACACTGAGGTGCCCTGCTGGGATGGCTTGGGACTGGGAGACTTGGGAGGTAAGAGGGCAGGTGAAGCAGGGGGTGTGTGGTAGGTGGGATGCTTGCTTTCCTTATCCCAACTCATCTCAGCTGCTCTAGATTAGAGAAGTTTTATGACAGAAGAACAGAAAAATAAAGTTAAAATTACTTTTACTCTAGACTACTTTAAGGTAAGAGGCAGGATCTGGAGGTGGTTCAGTTGGCAATGGGAGAGGAAGACCGATAGCATTCAGGCCAGCCCTGAGCGGTTCCCTCCCACCCCACTGCTTTTTCCCATAGGAAGTGCTGAATAGAGAAATGCCCATAATCCCCATGGAGCACTCCAACACACAGCCCCTCCTGAGCTCTGGACAATGGCTGCACTCGAAGATAGCTCCCACCCAGCCACAGCTCTTTCCTTCTCTGACCTGCTTTAGCAGCTGAAGGAAACTGAATGGACGTCAGCATCAAGGGAGCAATGTTCTTAAAGGGAATTAGGGGCCAGTGGAAGATTTCTGTTTATCAGACGTGTGGTGGAGCAGACTTCCCTTACCTATCAGGTCCCATTCCTCTTCCTCAGCCCTGCCCTAGTGCAGCCCTCTCATAAAGGGGAGCAGGGACTTCCCTCTCTGCTCAGGTCTCAGGCAATTGATGATGGATTTGGGATGGGTGCACAGAGGCTGCATTCACAAGGCAGAAATCATGTGCCTGTTGATGAGCAGTCAACATCTACGTGTGAGGTAGACAGACAGACACCCTTTAAAGTAGCTGGAAAGGTGTGATCAATTCTAGGCACCATTCATCTCATCCTCAGGCAAACTCCCAAAATGAGAATGGTGGCTCATGCTTTAGAAGGGCCTGTAGTTCTGTTTGGGCTAGAGAAGGTGTCTGGATGACTGGTTTACATGGGCAGGCCACTGCTTTGTGGGCAACCACAGTTAAGGAGATGACTCCGACTCTACACACTTCTGTTCCTGGGTCTGCAGTAGTGGCCAAGTTTAGGAGAGCACTATCTCAGCCCATCTGTCTCCTGGAGCTGCCTCATTCTGGCTCCTTGTGCAGTCAGTGTAGGGAAGCAGCTATGACACACACAGGGTGCACAGACAGCACAGGGAATAGCTTCAGCCACTTTGGGATTAATTTGCTAATTCCTCAGAGGGCAAACAAATGTCAATGCCCCTCAGTCAGTAGCTCTCATCTGTTCCCAGGGGAACAGATGAGAGCTAAGGGGTGAAACAAAGAAACAGCTTCACAGTACCACTTTTTGTTTCCCTAACCAGCCTTTCCTATCTGGGGCCTGAAGTGAAACCAGTGACTCAAAGCTCTGCAGCCTTCTCTCATACCCCTGGGCTTCTGGAGGCAACCAAATAAGCCCATTTTATTTCTTAATCATGAGGCTGGCTAATAGCCATGATAGAGATGCATCTGTTCCTTAGACACTGGGCCGTGGCAGATTGGATGCATCTTCTCAGCTGCTCCTTGCCCACCCCTCCATCCTGTGGCATTTCTTCAAATGAAGGTGGGGGCTGCCTTTGGTTCACACATTGAGTTGATGAGAGAAGAGAAATGGGGACAAAAAAATAGCAGCAACTGTTGACTCAAAATAAATCTGTTGAGAGTCATGTCCCTCCCTCCTCTAGGTTGTCCTTCTACACCCAGGATCAGTACTGAAGACATTTGGGGTGGGGGAGGGACCAGCTTGGGACAATCCAGCAGGGCTAATTATGGAAGTTGCCCCATTGTGTGGCTCGGGACAAGGAGGAGGGAAGTGGTGAGGGCAGGGAGCTGCCTTGGCAGTGGTGGGGAGCCTCATCGCCTCTTTCTAAGACAAACAATAGCTGAAAACAGCTGGTGCCCTCCCCCTTGCTTTCCCCCCCTGCCCCTCCAGGGCCATTTTGAAAGGCAGTGGGAATGCTTTTGAGACTGCGCCAGTGGTTGGACTGGCATAGGAAACAAAAGCAGGAAATTCTGTTCCCCCGTAGATAGTGTCTCGGCAAGGATTACAAAGCTCAAAACAGACAAAACACGAGAGAGAAGTCGAGCTGGGGGGGCTGGGGGACGACGGGTGGGAGCAGGGTTAGAATAGAAAGGAATTTGCTCTGAAGAGGCCGTTTATAAATAAATTCCTGGGCCAGCCCAGCCGCCGTGGCGCGTGCTCCAGTTCCCACACGTGCCGACCCTTCCATGCTTCGCTGCTCCTGCTGCTCACTGCACTCAGCCCTGGCCAAGTGATTCTGAGGCCCTGCAGCCCCTGGAACTCTTATCTATGGGCAGGAGGTGAAGCAACACTACCCTGACTTAGCCCCTGTCCCGTAGCTCACCCATATGCTCTGCTGCTCTCTTCCTAAAAGCCTCTGGGAGCCCACGGGCTTTTGTGCATGCTAAACCTGGAAACCCACTCTGCCCTTTCCTCCTCTGCCACCCTGTTACCACCTCCCATTTTGCTGCCTCCTAAACTGATCCTTGTCCAATTCAAGCCTGGCTGACTGAGCATCTCCCAGGGTGAAGAATGAGGATCTCAGTTCCTTGCACTCACCTTGCCCCTCTCCTACCATTTTTGGAAGCCAGTGTCCAGACAGTTAGGAAATCTGAAAAAGCATCCAGTTGCTTCTAGCTCCCACAAGTTTCAGGGGGACTAAGTCTGTAAACAGGCCAGGTCTTGGCTCCTGAATGGTTCCTATATTTATAATGAAGTCTGTTGATAGTGTGCCTGCTAAAAAACAGAACATCCCTTCACAGCCCTCCCAAAAGGCTTAATTATAAATAGAGGAGTGCTTGGCAAAGAGGAGATTTACCTACGGAGTCTATCCGCAGGGCACGCTGGAGGTCACTGATGGAGCGTACTGAGCTGCCACCCAAAATCTCGTAAATGTCTTCAGGTATGGGGTCCCCCTGCCAGTTGACAAAAATAAAAGAAACGTAGAAACAAGCATTAAAGAGATGATCTGCAAATATTGACTGTGTCATGGAGCAGGAGCAGGGAATCAAGCATGGGGGAGGCACAACAGAACCAGTGAAACACAAAGACATGCATTGTTTTGCATTGGCTTTAAAACCTTGAGGGCTTTACTCCTCATGAAGGCATGAACCTGAAACCTAAGCAAAGGCAAGAGAGCCCCTCTCACAAGGCTGACAGGAGACTAAAAAAGCCAAAAAATACCCTGGCTGTGCAGCAGAGCCCTGGACACTATGCAAGCAGCCAGCAAGGCTTCCTTCTCCGGTGGTGTATGACTTCTCCAGGTGGCTTCTCATTCCTGCTGCCTGCAGTAAAGGCATTTTAACAGACTTCCCTTACACTATCAGATAAAACCTTCCCAATATTTCCCTCCGTTATGAAACTCCTTCACGGGCTTTGTCAGTTATCGTGTGTATGTGCGTGTGCAAGCACGTGTGTTTTCAAACCACAGAGGCCCAATAATATACATCATTTGCATACTCTTTTTTAAAGAAAAAAAAAGGCAGGGGGTGGAGATGAAGATTGGCCTTCATGGCTGAGGCTGCCCCAGTGTGAGCCCACAGTGAAACCACAAAAACTGCAAGGAGGTGATGGGCTGAGGAGCTGATTTGGAGGAAGAAATATATGGGAGTATGGATGTCATTGCACACCAGCACAAAAAAACTTAAGTAAGCAGGTTTAGCAACATTAGACAATGGGCCAAATACAGAGTTTGTGCAGGCAGGTGCAATGCCATCAGTCGCTTGGGAATTTTACTGTAGTACTAGGCTAGAGCAGGTCTCAGTGACAGCACTTAAAAAGAGTACAAAGGAGCCGTGTGGGAAAGCAAGTGCTGAATAAAACATACTTCCGAAAGACTAGAAAAAGAGACAGAGGAAAGTACTGGCCAAAGTGTTTACTTAGCTGGGAGCTCTCTTCATTCAGGGCTACTCAAGTGGAAAAGCTGCTTTCAGCCGGGTGCTGGATGGCATCTGAGGCACAGCCCTACACATGTCCCTGTAACTGAGAGGAGAGTTTGGCTTGTGTGCCTGTGAAATGCAGGGATTTTCATATGGGTTTTTACGGACAGTTGGTAGCATGTGTGTGGTCCTCCTACTGTACAGCTATTCCCTCCCTGCCTGCACTCAGTGCAGAACATTTTCCTTCCGCTCACAGTGAGAAAAGCCACCAGGCAGGTGGCTAAACATTTGCTTTAAACCTTGAGGGCTTTGGCCCAAACCTGCAGTCACTTTTGGATGGCTGCTTGAGCCTGGCACTCTCTCACACATGCCTGTTCTTGGCCACCCACCGTTTTCTTCCATAGTAGGACAACAGGAGTGCTCCCTCCTCAGCCCTGCCAGACCACCCTCTAATGCTGTAACTTAAATGGGGATGTGATGATGTGATGGTTGCTGAAGCTCAAGGAGGTTAAGAAACCTCCTGAAGAGAGCAGACAACACCAGTGTCCTAAACCTTCACAGCCAGATCCACCAGACATCTTTAGTCAAACCAAGCTTTCCTGCCCTGCTCCATCCCTGTGACATCTCACCACAGATCTGGCTGTCCTCCTGCAGCAAAAAGCAGGAGGACAGCCAGATCTGTGGTTTTATGTCCCCAGGCATTACTTCCTCAGTCTCTGAGGGAGAGGGAAGCAGCATCAGTGATGAGTGCACAGTGAGAGAGAGACTTGTATAATTCAGGGATCACTGAATAGCTGTGAAATGAACATGCCTTCTGACATCTCCTGCTGCGTGAGGAAGAGGGGCACCAGCTGCCCAGTGCTGGAGTTCTGCAGCACTTCCCTGCCTTGTGCCACACACACTTACTGGAAGAGGGAGTTTGCAATTCCCAGTACTTGCAGTCAGAGCTCAGTGCTGGGAGGTGAAATTGCAGGCTTTCAATGTTTACACCTGTCAGCCAAATGCATTTGTGTACAAATGCTGCTCTGCATCGATGCCCCTGGACCTTCCTGACACTTAATATATGTAGGAAATGGAACTTTATTTTAAACTCTGGCACTTGCTGGGGGAAGAGCGTGGGCAGGTGTTACAAGACTCGGTGACTTTGGAAGCCAGCTGGGAGGTGTCACCTTGCTAACTGAGCGGGGGAGAAGATACAAATCAGTGTAGGCCCTCAGGAGCCATATTTCTGGTGACTGCCTGTAACAATAAGCTCCACTCCCTGCTCATGGCAGCAGTTTCAGATGCCAATTTTTTCTTGTTGAAGATACTACCAGCAGGGCTATGGTGTAACACCAGCCCACACGGCTCATAATCCTGTTCTCCTCCCCCATTTTTGTAATGCAACTCTGTCAGTGACAACTGCAAGCCTGTGAAGCTCCTTATTTTACCCTTGTAAACCAAGGCCAAGGCTGGCCCAAGAGCAGCAACAAACCTGAACTGCAAGCCTTATCCTTGCTACCTCTGAGGTCTGCCACTGGGAACAGCCATGCCTCTGCCCCCCACTCCAGCCCTATGCCTGGGAGGCCCTGAGATCAGGCACCACACACACCCGGGGCACATGTGGGATGAGACACAGGGAAGCAGAGGTTCATCAATCACCTCCACCTAATCCCAGGGGGTCAGAAGTTAGAGGAGCATTGCAAGAACCCCAAGAGACCAGCCCAAGCAGCTGGTGCTTTTCCTGCTTAGCAGCTCCTCTGGAGTTATTTGTCTAACACAGGTTAACAATCTCCTTTTTTAACCATGCGGCAGATCAAAGAAGACTTTTGTCTCAATGGACTCTTGGCTGGCTGTCAAGTGCCCCAAGGCCTGGCTTTGTATTCCTGTAAGGCCCTGAATTCTTAGAAGAAAGTTTGTTCTTCCCTCCCTCCCTCCCTCCCTCTGCTCCCCAGTTCCTGACTCAGACTGTCCCCTGAGTAGCAAGGGCACCCCCCAATCTGCCAATCCCCTGGCTGGGATGTTCAATTCCCTTTCTTGTGCTGGTTGCTGGTGCTTGAGGGGCCATGGCACATCTGACAGAAGGCAGCGGAGCAGCTGCCAGCTGCTGCCTGCACTGTGGTTGTGACACTGGGGCCTCTCAGCACATCAGCTTTGCTCCCCTCCTCCCAGATGTCAAGCAGCAGCACTGTTTGGCCACCGCAAATAAATGCAGATGCAGCAAATCTCCTATTCCTGATCCCAAACATGCCCTCTCCCAAAATCTGCCTCCTCCCTAGCCCCACCACCTCTTGTGCTGGAGTTTTTTCCCAATTTATGCTTTTGAGCACCAGGAATGCTGAAAGGTCCCCTTGCCATCAGCATCTGCCAGGCTGCTGGGTGCAGGGAATACACAATGTTGTGGTCTACACCCTCTGGTAGGATTTCATAGTCTTGACTGAAGCTGAGTCTCTTGGTAGGTACAGAGGAGGAGAAGGGAGCAAAAACTGTGCAACCAGCAGGGAAGGCAGACCTTCAGGGCGTAAAGAAATCAGACAAGGATATTCCCGAGGTGAGAACCCCTCCAGTTACTTTTTCTAAGCTGGTGTGAGTGTACATAAAAGAAGGACTTTCTCCTACTCACTCCTCTGCCCAGGAAAGGAGGACTTTCTGAGCACCTCCACACTGACACATGGCAAAGGATCTTGGCAGCAGGGTCTCGAGTGAGCAGCCAAGCAAAAAACCCCAATAAACGGCATTTTTTAATTCCCTCTGAAGCTGATGAGTAGACCCTGTGGGGAGACTCCACTGCATTCCCTGGCAGAGGGCAAGAGCATCAGCACCTGCCACCAGCATACACCTGACACAGGGCTTCCACCCTTCCAGCACCACTCCTGGCTACAGGGGGGACCCTGACAAATGCCTGCCAGAATACTCTGCAGCAGGTACAACCTTTGTCACATGAACCTCTTCCACTTGGAGCTGCGGCTTATGTTCTCCCCCCCTAAAATAATTCAAACAACGTTTGATCTAGTCTGTGTTCCTAAAATACAGCCAGACCTACCCACCCTTTTTCCATTTCAAGGGGGACTCCACTTCTCCTCCACATTCACCTCACATGTCCTCTGCAAGGACTAGAGGCATTTCCACCCCCAGGGCTGGTCGTGTACCAGCAGCACTGGAAACAGTGCAGGAGCCGTGTAATTCCCTCCTGCTGCTGCACATAAGCTGACAGTGAGAGGGAGGCAGGGACGACTCGCCTGGCTCCTTCCACAAGCTCACCCCAGACGTGTCATCCATCCCAGCTTCCACTGCTTTGTCCTTGTCACTGCCTCATGCTAGGAAGACTAGGGAAGAACCCCGGAACCTCGCAGCGGGAAGACACAATGGGGAGCTGAGCCGAGGCTATAAGCAAGCACCCAGCCGCACCCCATTCCTTAGGAATTCCAGAAAGCACTGCCAGTGGGGATTCACCCCAGCACAACCACGACTGGCTCAGCCCATCTCTGTAAATGTTGCAAGGCAACTATTACAGCCCGTGGGGCAAATGCAAATAGGCTTAGCATCCTTGCTTCCCAACTGGCAAATACCTTCCCGCTGAGGCTTGTACTCCCTCTGGCTGGAAGAGCTCCAGGGCCCTCCAGCTCCAGATGGGTGTGATCAAAGTGGGAGAGGGACTCATGAGGCTCCATCTCTTTGCTCAGGGCCTCATTTGATCTGGGGAGCTACTGGTCCTCATGCACTTTCTCCAGCTGGGCTGGGGAGGAGCTGCAAGCCCCATTCAGAGGACGACTCTGGTTCAGCAGCCTGGTGAGAGCTATGCTGTCTGTGTCCAGTGCAGAGAGTGCACACACTGCCCTCAAAGTAACTGCAAGCACTGGCTGCAGGCTGAAGCATCTACCCAAGCAGAAACATTCTCAGTTCTCCTGTCATACAATGACAAATACCATAATTCCTCCCATGAAACCTCAGGCCAGAATTATCAAACTCTAATTCTACTAGGCTGTCATAGAGCTGTGCAGTATTTCAATCTGATTATGACAACTGAGTAACAGCTCCTTGGGATCAGACACTTCCATCTTTACCCTTCCCCAGTGCCAGCTCTAGCTGATGTTTCATGCTGCATGGGAGAAAGAGATCTGAGCCATTCACAGCGGAAATACCATCCTCTGCACAAAACAAAGATGACCACTGGGTAGCCCACAGCTCTAACTGCTCCCTTTTGCAGCTTGGGCAAGGGCAAAATGCGCCCATAGCAAGGTGATGTGAAGCTTTGCACCCAATGTCATCTTCACCATCCCACAAGGGGTGCACTCACTTACCCTGCCCAAAAATGAGGAAGGAAAAGAGAATAATGATGCAAAGAAGGGAAAGTTTTGATACAAGGATATTTCCTGCCCCTGACACTCAAGCTGCAGATCCAACCCACAGTTTTGCCATCTTGGGGAGAACTGAAGTGGGAACCGAGCGCTGTGTGGGAATGTTAGGGGCTTTCTGATCCCCTCAATCTGCATGCAATCAGATGATGAAATGTGACAGAAGAGGTCAAGGGATGTGGGGGTTTGGGGCTCCTTTTTCTCAACCAGGGCTGGGGATGAGGCTTTGATTTCCACACAGGGAAACCGAAGTGGTTTGGGGTGTTCAAATCCACCACCTGGCCCATACCATCTGCTAAGCTTCTTCCTGAGCAGGGCACAATGCTTGCATGACCGTGGAAGCACAGTAGGCACTCACATCCTCCCCCTGCCCCCAGCTGGGCACACACCTTGTTTGAATAACCATGCCACTCAGTGTCAGTGCGGTGCCTCTACTCACACCGGCCCCTTTCTCCCCCTTTCCAAAGCCCCACGCCCATTCTCCATTGGCCCCCTGGCGAATCCAGAGTGGATTTCACATTGCGCGTTATTCCAGAGGTGTCAAGAGGGCCTCGGTCCCTGCTGCACCCGCACTCCCCTGATGCCAAAATTATCGAGTGGGGTGAGAGGGTAGAGGGAGCCAGCGCCCGCCCCGGGGTGACAGCCCTGGGCGAGATACGGCAGGAAGCTGCGGGTTCCCAGAGGCTCACCAGCAGCATCCCTGCTCCCACATTAACCGGAGGCCGCTTCAGCCTGGTCTCCCCTCCTCTGCAGCCGGGGGCAGATATGGGGGTGGGTGCATTCCCAGGCGAGCCCCCCTCGGCGTGCCCGTCCCGACGGGAGCCACTGGTCCAGAGGGGTGCCCGCTCCAGTGGGCGCTGCCCTCCGGGCGAGGGGCGGCGGTCGCTGCCCGCCATTAGCGCGGCCGGGCCCCGCTGCAGCCCTTCCCGCGGAGCGGGGCCGGGACTGCGCCCCCGGGCTCCGCGCCCCCGCCGCTCCGCGCCGCTCCCTGGCCGCCCCCGGGCTGCGCCCGCCGCACCTGCGGGCTGGAGCCGCCGCCGGCTCTCCCCCAGCGAGGAGCTGGCAGCTCGGCAGCACCGCCCGCTGCCCACGGCGGAAACTCACCTCCATGCGGGCCAGGGGCAGCGAGAGAATGAACGCGAAGACCACGCCGAAATTCATCCCGATTCCAGGCCCCGCCGGCTGCGGGCACATGGACGGCGAGCCTCGGGAGGGAAGCGCTTCCCGCAGACAGCCCCGCGGCCGCCCGGCCTCAGGCATCGAGGGCGCTGCGCGTTCCCATGTCCCCTGCGAGCTGGAAGGAGGTGGGAGAGTCGCAAGAGCTCTTAGAAAAGGACGTGGAGGTGGTAGTGGTGGTGGTGTGGGGAGACAGAAGTAATTCTCGGTGACTCGCCTGCCTTTCTGCTATCTCATAAGCCCGGTAGGAAAAAAATGCAGTCCCTCGGAACTATACACATCCAGAGTCTGGGTCCCCCTTGCCGCGAGGGATGCTTCAGTGGTGCCTTTGGCTAGGTGGTCCACATGCTATTCTTCCTGTTGATTTTCTTGCCTTTTAAAAAAATGTATATCTGTAAAAGCTTTTACATGCAGGTAACAATGTCTCAATATTCTTAGAAGAAAGTGCAGAGAATAATAACTAAAAGAAAAAAAAACTTTTCCAAAGTTTGGTGTGAAATCCAGAAATATGAAATCTTCTTCCTTAAGTTGTCCTCTTCTTAAAATGCTCCTTTCCTTCCTTTTGGCCACTTGCTTTTTAGAGAAAAGTTGCCAGTGTACACAGAATTTCTTCCCCTTACATTAGTTCTGGCTCGGGTGCCTTCTCATTCCAAATGTTGGCAGATTGCTTGGACAGGAGGTTTGCTTTGGGTTTGGAGACAGGTGAGAGCAAATGTTTTTGCTCTGGGTTGTGAGTGTGTGTTTGTGTGTGTGTGCTGAGCCTTGACAAGCCTCAAAGTGGAGCCACTGATGCTGTCTCCCACACTCTGTTGCAACAAGAAAGGAAAAACAAAAAAATGCAGAAAAAGTAAAATTGCAGGAGAGATGAGTGAGCCGACAGGTCCTTATTTTCTGCAAACTGCAAGAGAGACTAAGCTGGCTCTCAGGGCTGCTCCTTTTATGAAGGATAGGAGATGGGTGGAGCATAACTTGCCATCCTCCTCCTGGCTGGGTATCAAGGAACAAATCTAGTGAGGAAGTAGCAGTTCATTGCTGACAAAATAAAAAGTGTGTAAATTTCAATGATAAATTAATAAAAAATTACTAATGCTGCAGCAACCTGTATAATGTGGCTTTAATATCGCGTGAGGAATGGGGACAGAAATTCCTGCCTCCTCGGGCAAGAGATAAGAAGAGAGGAGTTCCCGGCACCGTAGTCTGTTATTTTTTTTGGCCCCAGGTTCTCACTGTTTCAGTCTGGAGCTCATTTCTCTAAGCTCCACTCGCCGTCTTCCCTGCCCTTCTACACCACTAGCTCCAGGGAGAGGGATGGCTTTAATATCTTACATCTCTTTGTGTGCAGGGGAAAAAAACAGGCCAGAGAAATTTACACATTGCTATAAGACAATCTGGTGTTGCTCGTGGCACCCGGAGGTATTTTGCTGCATGATTATCTCCACGATGTAATAAACATCTGAAGGAAAATTAAGAGAGCAGATATTTGATGTGGGGGGAGAGGGACGGGGAGGGGAAGGCTGCTTAAAGGTGGGTTCAAGAAAGAGTCATATCCTATTGAAAAAATACCCTCTCACATACATACGAGTGATCTCCCGGCACTGACTTGCACACTCACAAAGCACACCCCAGGCACAACCAGGAGGGATCTCTGCACCAGCTTTGTGCAGGCTCATATCCACCAATACATTCCTGCACCGTCATGCACCGCAGGCGCTCGGCAGGCATTTGCTCTGAATCCCAAGCATCTTCCCTGCTTTTTCTATGCTACGCACATGCTTTTTTTGAACCACTCACAAGCACAGCTATGTGCAAATTTTTTCTCATTCACACATCCCTGGGCATCCATGTGTTCTCCTTCACTCTCACCCTCTCTCTTCCCTTCTCACATACATACACCCACTGGCATACTGGTGGCCTCATCTCACAGCATCACACATGCTCCCTTAGACTCTCTGGGTGCCCGAATGTCTCCTGCAGCCAACCTGTCTTGCACCAGCACTCCCCTATGCACCATCCAAAGTGTCCAGGTGCAGGAAGAGCCGCCACTGGAATTGAACAGCAGGCAGCCCCCCAAATGCTCCTCTGTAGCAGGCATCTGACAGCACCTCCCATCTTGGCTAACTACGCCCCTGAAACTGACTTTGGTCTTATGGATATGGGTGTTGGTCAGGAAGCACAGGGAAGCAAGGAATATAGCTTTATTAAATAGCCTTAAAATAGCCTGGGTCCTCTGGGGCAGCATGTTAAGGTGCCCTTGGGTCACAAGGGATGACCTTTGTTCACCCTAGCCCAGAAGAAAAGTAGGCAGATTTCTCCACAGCTGGGGAGTTGATCAGAGCCATGTCAGCTCCAAAGCCCAGGCCATCTGGGGTGCATGAGTGCAAGGAAAAGGGGGGTCTTGGGAGTCCCTCAAACCAAGTCTCAAGTGGTTTGCTTCCAATATTGGAGCTCAAGGGAAAGGAAGAAGAAATGCAAGGCATACCTTTGCTCATTTCCACTGCCAGAGACCTTAACAAGGCTTTATCTTAGATGCTCTAGCCATGTTAGATGTGTCCTGCCCCAAATTCCTCAGGACAGTCTTAGAATTCCCCTCATTCTCCATCCTGGCCTGCCAGCAGTGTACCAGCCATTTCAAGTGATGATAATTTGGCTCTAACCCCCCAGCAGTGTGGAGCTGCAACCCTGATGTCCACCTGGGTGCTTAAACACCTTTTAAAATCTGTATAGGGCTTCAAACAAAAAGTTTTTAAAGGGTCTTGGTCAATCTCACCTTTTTCCAGATGGCACCAGCCAAGGAAACACAAGAAACAAAGTAGCCTTGGGCTCCTTAGCAGTCAGCAGGGGGAAAGGTGAGGGTTTGAGAAGTCCTTCTATCTCTGTAGAGGGATCTGAGGACAGCTAGGTCCTGAATGCCCATGACCCCATTACATGTTTAAGGTTCCCAAGGGGTCAGTGGAGGCCCAGGTGCCTTTTGAGGATTTCTGCCCTCATGTAAGCTGGTATGGCTCCACCACCTTCATGCCACCTGTGTGGGGAGTCCCCCAGGCTGTAGTGGCTACCTGGCCAGGACAGAACAGCCTGCATGTGGGAGGGCTGATCAAATTCCTCAGCAGGGAGAGATATTGTTGCTGGAGAGTAGAAGGTCAGAAAGCTAGAAAAAGGGACTGCAGAAAGCTAGCAGGGACTGCTGCGAACTTCTTGCTTGGTAGCAACAAGAGCTGCTGCAGAGCCTGATTTTGGGGGAGATATGTGGGGTGTGCAGGGGGGTTTTTTGGGGTATTTTTGTTGTTGTGTTTTTTTTTTTTTTTTTTAATATCCAGCTCTATTACATGCTAGATGGGATAGAAATAAAGTTATTTATTTTCATGCGGATGATGCTGGGCAGTTTTTAGAAGTTCAACATCAGAAACCTAAAGCTAATCCCTGTTGAACCTCCAGACAGAAAGGAAGAGGATGTTTGGAATTTGACTAATCATCTACCTATGACCCTGCCTGGAAATAGAGCTAAGTGATACTCAAGCTGCTCAAGCTTCAGTGGTTTTTCCTTACTTTTTCTGTTTTTAAGACAGGGGCAGATTTTTCTCTAGTGATGTCTTTAGACTGGCTGGTTCGGTCTCACTGGCACTGAGTTCGACAGGGGTGCATGCACCTAAAACTTCTGTGCCTTCAGTCTGCTGAGAGCTCCTTTGATTCTCTTACTTCTGTGAAATTAGTTTGACATCTGTCCCACAAGCCCCTAAGACTAATGGGGGTGACTGGATCTCCCTCTCACCTGGCCTGTGGAGTAGGCATGGAGGTCTGCAGGGCTATTGGTGTCCCAGATGTCACAGGACAAGAGTTTGAAACCACCATGGCATATATTGGGAAGGTATTTTGAGGCTACATGAAGCGTCTGGACCATAAAAATGTTATATTAGATCATCATTACTTGACAAGATCTGGTTGCAACTGTGCTAGCTGGCAACGGCCCTGCAGACAAACCACATCAAAACCAGATTTCCTAAAAGTCTGCACCAGGATTTCTTATTAAAACACTTTCACTGCCACTACTGCTCTCAAACTGCAAACAGCTGAACTCATCTCCCTGGTTATTCTCTCTTATTACTAAGGAGGAGAGCAACACGTGTCCGAGGACAACAGGCAGTTCCTTGCTGCAAGGCTGCTCTCCCCTCATCTCATGTTGGTGGAAAAAATTATCATACTAGCCACCATCCACAGTGGCATGGAGTGAGGGGTGATATACATATACATTTTTTAATTTATTACACTTTTTTTTTCAGAGGAGGTAGTGAATTATGAAACAACAGGAAGAAAAACAGGGCTTACAATGGAAAACAAGACTCAGTCTGAACAGCTGAGATGTCTCAGCCTCTCCATGATGAGTACTATTTTGAAAACAATCAATGGAAAGAGATTAAGATGTGTTGACAGCCAACGTGAAGTCAGTCCTCCCACTCAAGGTATCTGACTTAGGTGTTGCTGCTGCTCCGGTCTCTACATTCAGGAGAAGGATGAGCAATCCCAACGCCTACTCCGTGGGGCTGCCGCAGCTATCAATGGAGGGGAGACGGCACCCAAACGAGGCACCTAGAGTAAGTTTTACACCTCGTTTACACCCGGAGATCCGTTCCGTGGGCGAGTTGGTTTTACAACACAGCCCCCGCTGAGTGGGGTTTATCCCGCCTATCCCAGGCGATTAAGGACCGGGTTATTGTGCGTTGCTCGCACTGTTTTACACATTAGCCCCAGAGGTGCTGACATGCCAGCTGCCCCGACTTAATGAAGTTCAGCTTAATGGAGGAAGAAGGAGGAAAGGAGAAGAGAGACCAAAGGAAAGAGACAGAGACAGGCAAGGTGCTTGGTGTTTGTATTTGGTGCTGGAGAAAGCCAGAGCCTCAGGGTACCCAGGGCTCCCATAAATTCGCATTCTCACCCCTGGAACTGGCAGGGAAAATGCTTTCCAAGGATGAGTAAAACTCTGACAGAGCCAGCGGCTCCAGGGAAAAGGGAAGGTGTCACCTGGGGAGCAGGCGTTTGATGGGACCTGCCAGGCTTTCCCTGGGAACCACCTCCCTCTGCCTGTTTCTTTCCGCCAGGGGGATTCCCCCTGCCCCTCACCACCTCCTTCATCTCACCCATTCCTGGCAGGAACCTGGTAGAGAGGAGAGGATGGGGAACGGGGACGAGCATGCAGACACATGCAGAGGGCAGAGCCCAACCCCTGACAACGGCAGAGGGGGAGAGGGCTCCTGCCGGCTGTGCCTTCCTGCCCTGTGCTTTGAGATGAAGAAGGCAAAGGCATTTCACATCTCTGCGGATGTGCAGCTCGAGCAGCATTCAAAGAGAAAAGGCAAGGCTGGGGGGCACTGATTTCCCAGCACTTTCCTGTATGCACACATTCCTGCATCAAATGGAGAGGAGGGGATGCAGCCTTTCCTGATCATATATTTCCCGGCCGAATATTTCTCCCCCATCCCAACCCCCAAGTTTAGGGTAGAAGGGAACAATTTTCTTACATTGGCAACCATCCATTATGTCTATGGATTTGCTCCCCACCCCATTCCCCCTCTCCTTCCTGTTTTGATGAAAGGAAAAAATGTTCTGCTTTTCTTCTTTATTTTTCCAGACTGGTGAATAGCACTCAAAAGGAATTTCTCTTCCTCCCCCCTTCCCCTCTCCCAGTATAATAAATATATACATATGTGTGTGTGAATACACCACACATCACAGGTCATCTGTTGTTTTTCAAACGGCATATACTATTTTAGTTTCCAAATTGATTAGGTGGGCAGCGGTCCCCCTTTCCACTGACACCACCCCAAACACTGCTTCCCCTGTCCTTGCCCTCTGCCACTCACCATGTCCCCATCCTTTGCCCCTGGGTCTGCAGCAAGCAGCGGTGGCGGTGGCAGCAGCGAGAAGGAAGCTTTGCTGAGCTGGAGTAAAAATAGCCCCAGCAGTTACTCAGCTCAGAACGTAACATGACTCATGTGAAACGATGATGAGGGTCGAAAACCAAAAGCAAACAGCTCGCCTCCCCCCACCAGCTCCCGTCACCTGCTGTTGCTGCTCACAGAGCAAAACCCACTCAAAATGCTCCTCGCAGCCACGATGGAAAGCACCACTTGTGCTACCTACAAGAACCGGTCCTCTTGCCTGAACCCATCTGGTGGTACTGACACCAGCAGCAGGCAGATTTGGTGATGCTGCAGTTGACTTTCAGCTCATTTACCACCCTTAAGCTGTGGGCCATGAGCAAAACTGACATCCCACTGAAACAGTGGGACAAAACACTCTGCAGCGGCACTCTTGTACCAGCAGCTGCCTCACAACCACACAAATGCAGCCAGGCACCCTGATTTGCTGTGCCTGCTGTGGTCTGAGCCTGGAGAGAAAAGCAAGGTCATGCCCACCCGCAGCCCACCCTGCACCTCACTGCAGCCCCCACCCCCCCCCCAAATGCCCAGTGGGGGCCACTTGCTCCCTGGGGTGGGTGGGAGAGCATCATGCCTGGCCTGGCAGGAGGCAGTCCAACACTGTCTTCTGGCCTGTGTAATAAAGGAGGCAGTTTAAAAATAGACTTTGAGCTGCAATGCTGGAAAGGCATTGAGACATACAGAAAGTGAGACATATAGAGTGGGTGTGTACTTATCCTACACGCCCTGTGCCTGATGTCCTGCTGCCACGGGGACCTGCTCCAAAGCAGAGGCACCACTTGCCACTCACGAGTGCCTGCCTGGCCTGTGAATGCAGGGATGAGAGGAGCCCTGAGCTCTGCCTCAGAGGTGCCAGAGCTGCTCGGAGGTGCCCACCCACCACCCCATCCCAAAGCCATTTGGGACTGTGGGACATGCTCCTTTCCCCCATACCAGACAAACATGATGTGTGGCTCCTCCACCCCCCATATATCCAGACAAAGTGGCATCTTTCAGGATAAAGCCTTTCAATAGATCCCCTGCCCTCTGCCCTCTCCTGAACAATGAGAAATCAAGGAATATTGTCCAAGCTGAAGAAAAAGATCTAAATTTAGAGTGTCTGATGTGTTCTTGGTTTCCTGCCATAACTCCCCTCCTCCCCATCCTCCGTCTTCATTGCTTGCTTAGTCTTATGCACAGAAAGGTTTCTGATGGGGTGAGATCACCACCAAGACCCTGTCTCCCCAGTGATGAGACAGAGGGGAATTCCAAGTTTGACTCTAGTCTCTGTTTTTATAAGACAGGGAGGAGGGGAGCACTCTGTTTCTTTCCTCACCAGCTTCGATGTGCAGAAAAGGGAGGGAAACCTAAGAGAAAAGGAGAGAGGAAACTTTCTCTCTCACTTCAGCCTCCTCATATCATGGCCCTGACCTGCTCTAAACACTGTCCACATGTTTCCATCTGCTCCTGGCATCCTCTCCTGCAGCTCTGCCATGGCAATTCCTCAGAGCAGTTCTGCTCCTGTGCTGCTCTAGCCCTCAAGTCTGTAGGACTCTCACTGTCCTCTCACTTTCCCCAAGCAGACCTGACCAGAAGCAAGAAGCTCAGAAATAACAGATAAAAGCAGAAAAAAGCCCGACACAACCTCCAAAAATGTCCAGAGGAGAGGGAGATGAGTGGTGTTATCCAGCAACGTACTCCCGATGTTTAAACAAGGGACTCCCTTGGGTTCGTGCCTGATAAGTCTGGGTGTCAGGGGAATCTGTTCATTTGCTTTGTTTTTTAAACAGAAAGGCCTTCTCATAACCACAGTAAGGAGGGAGCCAACACCTCTTGACAAACAGACACGTCTTAAGTGCACACATGGGAATCCTTTCAGCCTTGCTCCTGGAGAGGAAAAAAGCCTAGACTGCGTACTGACCACATGGCTCAGTGTCAGTGGAAAGGGAAACATGGGTCAACAGCATTTTCTGCACAAAGATGGACACCACCAGCAAACTCAAGCTTGCCAGCACGTCTGCGGGGTGTCTGGAGGTGCAGAGATCTTTTCCAATAGTGGAATACAGGCAGGTGGGCTGGGAGACTGACTCAAAAGAAAGGAAAACTTTTCTCACTCTCCTTTGGCTTCAAACAGTGTCTCCCAAGAGCTTCCTCTGACCCTCCCCAGCTCGATCACTGAGTTGACAAGCAGGTGGAACCTGCAGGACTTTGAGGCCAGCCAGGCCCTTTCTGCTTTGCTCTCTTTCCCTGGCTGTATAATACGTCTGGGGGGATTAGGAGACTTTTTTATTACTATTATTGCTGATTTCCCTTTTGCCAAGCATTCAGGGACAGGCTCTTTAGAATAACAGCACATCATGTGTGCCAGAGCCATTGCTGGGACAGGAGAGGGGAAGGAGCAGCACAGTCCTCACAAGAAGGAGAAAGCAGCCACAGCCCAGCCAATATAGTGTGAGCCTGCAGAGAAGCCAAGCCAGGCTGGACCCACCAAGGCAGAGAGAAATGCTCCCCTTTCTTCCCTCTCAGAAAGAGTGAACAGCACATGAGACTCAGGAAGTGAGAGGGAGAGCCAGGACCCATTCGCTGCTGAAGAGTGAGTTTGGTGCCCATTCCCAGCTTGGAGGGATTGGCAGCGCTGGAGGCTGGGGAATGGACAAGTTCAGGTCTCCAGTTCCATGTGCAGCTGCTGCCAGAAATCATCAGGCTAAGGGATGCGGTAGGGTGGGAAGAGATAAACCAGCACCAAGGGCCCTGGAGAGGAGGCTTCTTACCATGGTCTGGCTTGTCATCAGCAAGAAGAGGGTAGTTCCACAAGAGGGGACACTCTAGGTGTGACTCCAGCCCAGGTGTGACACCCCCTCTTCTGGGTATAGTTCCTTGGTACCTAAGCAGAGACAGAGATGGGGCTGGAGATGAAGTGACCCACAAAGCAAGTGTTGAGTCTGTCTACGAAAACTGGTGAGTAAGCTAGGACAGCCAGGGACTGGAACAG
Organism: Cettia cetti; assembly: GCA_013401135.1. Lineage (NCBI taxonomy): Eukaryota > Metazoa > Chordata > Aves > Passeriformes > Sylviidae > Cettia > Cettia cetti. The sequence continues at coordinate 36,291 of VZUI01047726.1, read as the reverse complement.
GCACAGATACACCTCCAGCACAGCTGGGGCTAAATGGAGCATAACATCAAGGTGTGTTCTCACACCTCTTGGGAGTCTGGGCTCTGTGGATGGCTCCTTGTAAAATGCCCTGGCTGCTGTCCTTTGGATAACACACAGCAAGGTCATGGAACTGAGTGAGGATGGTGGCACAAGACCAGTTTAAGGTCACAATGTGGGGACAGGGAACTTGAAGCCAGGTTGGGATCATAACTTCAAAGCAGTGCAGACACATGAATGTGCTTCAGAGACACACAGATGAAAAAAGACTAGCAGAGGCAGGCAGACATGGGGAGGGGTGCCAAGGCCCCACTGTGGAGAGCCAGGGAGTGGGAGGGGACATGGGAAAGCCAGTGTTGAGAAGCCACAGGAACAGAAAAAGGGATGGAGTAGTACACTAAGGTCACTAGGGAAGCAGTGGGGTGGAAGGTCCATGGCATTCATCCAAGAAGAAGGTATGGGTCCAGGTCACCCACAGCCCAGAACCAGGCTCCAGCACAGTATGGGACTGAGGAGAGCTCAGCTCAGGCCAAGCACACCCCCAACATGGTCCCAACATGTCACCACCAAGGTGACAACAGGGATAAATTCCAGTCCCAGCCTTAGACAAGTGAAGATACTGTCAGGAGCAGCAGGAGACAGGGCAGAAGACAAGGCTGAAGCACAGGTCCTAGGGACATCCTGGAGACCAAGCTACCACCAGCTAAAGACTGTAGTCCACTTGGAACATCCAGTCAGGAAACGAGGACAGCTGGAGACTAGGCACAGATACAGCTACAACAAAGCTCAGGCCAGGAGCAGGTACCTCAACCTGAGCTTAAATGGAGCTTACATGGGGCGAGGGTCCCAGGTGAGCCTGCGTGGGGCCACTTAGCCCCTACAATGTGCTCATGGCACTGCCAAGCATTAGCCACCCCATGCCAGGACATTTCCAGCCTCTTTAGGGTGTGGGACCTGTAAATCTGTCCTTGGTAAGGCTTATCATCTGGGCAGGATGTTGATTACCTAAACCAGCCAGAGGGAAAAGAGGCTCAAAAGCCAAGACACACCTGAGCAACAGTAGTCAAGCTGAACTAACCTTGCCTAGTTCGATCCTGCTTTCCCTCACTCTCTCTTACTCTCTGGAATGACAACTCAAGATACTGCCTCCATCTTTGAAACCTATGCCAAGAAATTTTATTTTTAAATTCACAAACAATGACTGAGCAGCTGGTCCAAGGCTTTTTTTTCCCCCTTGCTAACAGAGTGGAAATTATATATATATTTAATTAGCTCATCAGAGCTAAATTTCCCTTCCCACCATTCTTCATTAAAGGCAGATGTAAAATGACCCCCGACTCCAATCTCTATTGAAGGGGGTGTGACCCCTCGTCCTCTAACAGGAGTTTCCAGAAAGCCAGTTTCTCCCATCCTGCCTCTTTGCTTTGTCCAATTGATGGTAGAGAGAGCCAAGAGTTTAAAATGCCATTTTGGCTGCCTCTCCATTATCTTGGGCAGACAGAGGGTTGAGGTACCTCAGAGAATGGAAAAATCCCGATAAAGGACTGTGGTACCCTCACGTCTTACCAGCCCTTGGACCCAGCTGGGATCCAAAGATGTTTTCTTGTTGTTAAAAAACCCTCAAACCTATTTTTTTTTTTTAAATACCAGCCGTCTCAAGTTCTGGCTGGACTTTAAGTAAATCCCAGCCTGCATGTCTTTAGCTTCTGCACCCAAATATTAGCCCTCCCCTATGCACTGGTCATGTGCCATTCCAGGACAACTCTCCTGACCTCAGAAGAGGGGGCTGCCTGCCACCTTCATGCACACCACGCTGCCAGCAGTGCAACCAGTGCCAGCAGAGGACCATGGTCACTGCACGGGGACTGTCTAACACAGGTGCATGCATTCAACCCCCTGAGGCATGGCAAGGGGATACAGTATTCTCTTCACACCTCTGAAAATTGTTTTGAAACCTGTAAAACCCTGTGTTTTCTTCACATTCCTCCTGAAGATTTTCTCTGAATACATTGCTTTTTTTCTCCTGGCCCCTTTTTTGAGGAAAGGTTCTGGACTGACTGCCCTGGTCCTTCAAGTCTGGAAGTGGCAAAAGGAGCACACATTCTCTTTTTTCCACCCATGTCAACCTGTCCAGATATTTGTGTGAGCAGCAGGAGACAGAATTCAGGGCACATACATCCTGTACAACCACCACTCCTCACCTTGAGAAGGACCTTGTGCTCCCAGGTTCAACAAGACCTTCTCCTTTCCACTGAAGCAACCAACCAGAGATACCTGAAACACGGATTTTGGTACCTTTGCTATATCTCAATTTTTCTGCCATCCTACTCTCATTCTCTCCCCTCTCCCCACAATTATTTATGACCTGGATCTGGATTTGTCTTAACTAAGCAGAAAATAATAGCATGATGAATGCTTCTGGCATCTTTGGGTGCCACAGTGACCTGGACTTAACTCTGAGCCATTGGTGGTGGTTGACTCTTGCTTGAAGAGGTCTCCTCTAGGATTCTGAGACGAACAATTATTAGATGCATTATGCTGTGAGTTAGACCCCTCCAGATGCCCCAGACTCCCCAGTCAATCTGCTTGGCATAGGTCCAGGACAGGACATGCCAGATGGGCTGTTTTGGACCTGGCGGCAAGTCTGGGCTTCTCTGTATTGCTGCGGACCCATACTGGGAATGCCTCAAAGTTCGGGAGTTTTCTGATCACTGCCTTAATCTCCTTCAATGTTTGAGCCACAATAGAAGGTCAAGACAGACGTAAAGGCTGGCTCCTGCTGTTGCTCCAGCGTGACTACAAATAGATCAGAATTATCTCAAGAAAACATAGCTCTAGGAATGGCGTGGACCTTCTCGTCCACCTGTCTGGCCTCTCCTTCTCTTTCTCCCTTACTCACTCCCTGCAGGACTCTCTGCAGGGCTGCCAGGTCTGCAGGAATCTCAGCCATGCCAGTCACACAAAGCCCTCTCCAGTGACAATAGCTCCTTCCTTCCTTCCTTCCCGCATTCTTCCTTCCGTAACCTATTCCTTCTTGCACCACTGCAGCTCTCACACATTCCCGAAGTTGCTCCCAGGGGTTTCCAGAAGCTCCTGTGCAAAACCGCCTTCCCACCCTCCTCTCGCAGCATGGCTGGCTGCAGCTATGCAGGGCAGCCAAGGGGGTGCTTTTGGGGAGGAATGGTGTTGCCACGATGCAGCTCTGCTTGGGAATAGACATAGTTCATCTCTGTCTGTGACTAAGAGTGTGGTTTCAAAAACTGGCACAAGTCACTTGGAAAAAAGCTTCTGGAGAAAGCAGCTCTCCTGCCTTCTCCCCTCTCCTTCCAGCTGTGCATTCTCTTTTTTTCCCCCTTTTTAAAAAATTTTTTTCCCCTGGTTCATCCATTTTGCAGGGATTGTTTTCAGCTTGATCAGCTCCAACTTGCCACCCTGCCACCTGCTTGCTCATGCTGACATAGGAAGCTGGAGAAGGCATGGCCAGGCTGGAGGAACCAGCCCTTTTGCTGTCAGCAGGAGCTGAGACCAGCACAAACCAATCCTAAAACCATTCACTCCCAATCCCTCTCTTCATACTGGGAAGTATCTCCACAGTTATGTGGGATATATGTACCTGTGGCTGTGTCTCTGAGCAAAAGATACTCCACACATCTTCAGAAGGCTACATAAGTGTGTGCAGGGAGATTTTTGCCATATAATTTCTTACATGAGGAATGGATGCCATGCAAGTGACCTGAAGGTTCTCTATGGACTCACTTATGTCACTATATGGGACACATGGCCTGTTGGATTATCTGTGTTTCTTATGCTAGGCAGCCATACACAACTTTGCCTTTTCCTTGTCCCCATGGAGTTTGATGGGCCTGGAGTTCAGAATCAAACCCACACAAGCTGCTTTGTTCTTCTAGGACTCAACTGAGGGAAGTGAGTCTGGAAGAAGCAGCAGGGTTGCTATAATCCACTCTCTTCTCCCCCTCCTCCTCGGCCTGTTTCCTGACACAGTTCCTATATAGGACAAGTTTCTGTTGCAATCAATTCTTAGGTTAATGAAATCTTAAATTAACCCCCCTTTTCTCCCACCTCTTCAGGGAAACTGCCCAGCAGGCAAAACAAATCGCGGGTATCTGTTCTCTGCTCTGAGGGAGGTACATTCCCAAGGACATGTATGGGAACTCAGGCTGGAGTGGCCTGTAGGCCAAGGACCAGTTGATAAGGACCTTTAAACCCCACTGTACAGAAGAGCAAAGGGACATTTACCACTCTCACAGAGGATGGTAGAAAGAGAGGGAGGGAGAGGCAGGCTTGTGTACTTGGGATTCCTTCATCCAACAGTCAGTAATCTCCAGGGCAGCAGCAGATAAGGGGCAGTGAGATCTTTCAGGCATTGCCAGCAAGGTGGTCGCTGGCCCTAGACATGCTGATTCACTGGTGGTCTGAAGGGCGACTCGGCTGACTGGCTTGGAATAAAACACTGGATTTGGAGAGAGGATAGTCCCTTCCTTCTTGAGCTTTTCTATCAGGTGCAGGTGGACTCTGGCTGCTGGCTTAGCCAGGGGTGGTGAGCACATTTAAAACCTGCCTATGCTGGACTGATCAGTCCATTTTTCCAATATGGTGTCTTGGTACCCATTTAAAGTTTGCACTGAGGTTCCTGCTTAACTCCACATGTTTCCAGAGCAAATTTCTTTACCTTTAGCACTGACAGAAGTTACCAATCTAAAGACTTCAGTACATTAATACTATGTATGTGTTTTCCTGCCTCTTCTGGATTGAGAGGTTGCAGTTTAGCATGTGGTGGGGCTAGCAAAGTCCCTCTGCCTGTGACGTTCATGCAGGACACTGAGGGAGCAGGCTCCCCTCTCATTTGCACCTTTACTCCATCCTAGATCTGGAGTGATGCTGACCTCCTTCTGCTGAGGGACTGGGCTTGTCAGGAGCGAGGTGTTCTCTGGTCCTGTTTTAGCTCCGGGCACGGATAGAGCAATGGGTTCTGAATCATAATGACCTGTGATTTTTGCTGAGAGGTGGTGCTAGATAGAAATGTCAAACTTGGACCGATGTTTTTGTAAAAATGCAGGGAAGCTGGAAGAAGCCTGCGGGAGGGACCATGAGTTATACAGAACAGATCCTTTGGTCCTGCTTAGCACTAGCGCTTTTAGCATCAATGGTAATATTCATCATCATCATAGCATTCAGATAGCAATTTCCATCTTGCAATTGCTGTGTGTGCACTGACTCATTTATTTTCCCTGGTGAGACAGGAAGGAATTGTTAGCCCATGGTTAAGATGTGGGGAAACAGACATTCCACACCCTGCAGAGAGGGTCAGTAGTGGGGTTTAGTTGATAAAATGGCCCCTGCCTTCTAGCTACACATCCAAAAGACTCTGTGTGAAAAGTGTCTACTAAAACACAGCTACACTGTCATGGTACCCCAGCCACAAAGGACTCAGTGAATCAAAGTGTGCACCTCTCCCAAACTATGTGAGATTTTTCTTTTTCCTAGCAAAGCTGTTTTGGTATGTGGGCACATGGGAAGGATTTTACCACTACTGTGAGCTCCTGAAGTCCTATTATGGCCTTTAATTTAGTGCTGAGATTCTGGCACCTTGCAGCAGGACTGAAGGGGCTAAGAAGCGTATCTAACCATGGAGCCACATATGTGATGCACAGGCCACTGAGTGCCATGAAAGGCAGGCTCGTGGCTAAAGCCTTTTTCCCAGGCGAGCCCCCCCGGCTCCCAGCTGTGCCGGGCAGGACCCTCTTTCCCACGATGGGACCATTGCTTCTGTGGCTCTGTGTCATTGCTGGCCATGCCTGCACGGAGTCAATAGCAGTCATTGTCCCAGGAAAGGTCACCCGAGCAGGCACGCAGACTGCAGCGAGCATGGAGGCTGCTGCTGGAACAACTGAGCATGGAGAGGGGAAGCAGGGGGTAGAGAGCGGAGGGGGATGAAGGGGTAGAAGGGGCAAGGACGTCAGAGAAGGTCTGGGTTGCCTCCTGCATGAGGGACATTTTGTGTCTGTATGCAGCAAGGAACTGGCCAATATCCACAGGGTTAAGCTTGCATTTGTGTGGGCAGCACCTGGACCCTTGTTGGGAAATATCTGACACCATAAAGCTCAGGGCTTTCCCTGGCAATCTGCTTTTCCCATAACTGGGTGTGCTTTTTTCGTCTTCCCATCCTGAACGCAGCAGTTGCAGGGCTTTTATGACTTTAGCATCACACCTACAGCCGACATCACCTAATCTCCTCTTACATGTCTCAGTCCCCAGACAAGTGCTGTGATTTACTCTGTCTGACGTCCTGCTCTGCCATGTAGTGAAGGAATGTCCTCTGCACAGGATCCCATAACCTTTATCACCTTTATCATCTCAATGAAGTGCTACTTTCATAATGCCAAGGATTTTTGAGCAAGACCATCGCTTCCTGGCCTAATAAGCCAAATAACATTGGGTTATTTGTGCTTCTTTCTGAAGGTTCACAAAGAAAGCAGGGCTGGAACCATTCTGGCAGTCATTTCCTTTCCTCTCATCACAGCTCTCTGGGAAACACACTGGAATTTCGGTAACAAACATTCCTTCAATTTCACGTTCAGATGTCTGGGTGGTGAGATCCACCCTGGTTTCTGAAACACAGGGTTCACCAACACAGAATGGGTGCCTGCCTCACCAATTCCTCTGAGGATATCCATGAAACCACTCACAAAGTCAAAGCAATTGCCAGCATTTTTTCCTAATCTATTCATAGTTCTGTAGGTTTTAGTCAATGCTCTGGAAGCATATGCCATTGGGTGATCATCTTGCATTTGAACAGCTGCTAATCTCTGCAAATTTGCATTCACCAGGTATTTTTAGTCTCCTCGTTAATCTCAAGGTTTTGGGGTTTCTGAAGCAAGTATTTTTTAATTTTCAAAAGCAGTTCTTGTTATCAGAGGGATCGCCCTGGGACAACCATTCTCCAGGGAGAATAGAACAGAGATAAATTAGAGATGCATGTAATTTTAATTCATTTAACATCCTCAGGATGAGCTGGAGGGTGGGCATGGTGGCAGGCAGGGAGAAAGAAAAGTGAGAGGAGTTTGCCCCTGGGTACTTTCTGAGAGAGCCTGGCTCATTACATTATGAGACATCCTCATTTAGGAAAGATCACAGACCTGGGTTTTGCCCCAGACCCTGTGGAACCTTGCTGTGCCCCTGGATATGCCTGCAAATCTCCACAAGGCTCCTCTGCTTTGGGATCCTTCTTCACAAACTATAGCCTCCCAACAGTCTCCAAATCCTTCTTCTGCAAGCCAGGGGAATAAAGAATAAGGGGGGAAGCAGAGCTACTCTTTCAAACTCTGCCTGCGGAAGGAGATCCACCAAAGTGTTCTGCCAGCAGGAGACCCTGGCAGTGCAGAGTTCTCCACTTGTACAGAGCTGGTAAAGCCTCCAGAGCCTGACTGCCGCTGGCTGAACCTGCTTGAACATGCTCCCGTGCTCTGCCAGGCTTCTCTACATTGGCATTGTCTCCTGCTCAGTGAAAAAATAAGGGAACTTTCCCAGGCATTCTCCTGTAATGGTACCAAAATGAGGCAGCTCTGAGAGCAGACTGTTCCCCGCGACAAGTTTCCCTCTGCCTTCCCCGGGCCTGACTCGGCAAGGAGCCCTGGTGGCTGTAGTTAATGGGGTCAGAGTCCCTCTCTTTGGCTGATATCTTCTTCAGGCTCCAGTGATGATTTCTGATCAATTCCAGATCAGCTTATCAGCCACAAGAGTTTCTGAACTCTCAATTCCTTCAAACACGTGGTTTTTTAAGACACCTCAGTTACCAAGAAAAGGGTCAATTGCAACATCCAGCATGGGAAAACAGAGTGGAAATATTTGCACTTTCTTTGACTTTGGCTCTACAAAGATTTTCTCCCTCAACTCTATGCTGAACAGACCCTTTTCTTTTGATTGATTTATGACCACTTCGTTGGAGGTTTGCATACCTAAAATCCCCAAGGCACTGGCAGAAAAGGACAAAAATTAAGCAAAATTAAACATTTTCTTCAGTGTATTCATAATCCTGGGATCCTGTTGCCAAAATGAAGTGGTTTAGAGTCATTTGAGATGTCTTAGGGTGTGTGAGACACATGAAGGGGGCTGGCAGATCTGCCATGGAAGTTACTGGAGCCCAAGAGTGTCTGGAGTAGCACCTGGAGGCCAGGCAGGATACACTACTGCATCTAAAATGAAACTGGAAACCAATATTTGGGCAACTGCATCAAATCACAGCTGAGTGAGTTGTGAATGTATCCCCAGGCTCAAGAGCAACAACCTCAGGATGAAGACAGATCTGAGAACTGAATAAATGTGGCACTATCAAGCCTTGCAAGCACTCTTTCTTCACTGCCTAATCAAATCCAGTTCTTGCACTAACACTGAATTGAGCTGCTTGTCAGATCTGCCACAAAATAATTTCATCCCCGCTCAGGCTGGCCATCTGTTCTCTCCTTGGATTCACATGATTCTATGCCACCACTCTGTAACCTGATGATCAATAGCGTCGCCATTTCTGGCAGCTGGTGTGCTGCATAAAAATCTTTCCCAAGCGCTCTCCTTTACAGGGATGGGTGCAAGGGACCTGCAGATTTCATGATGATGTTGACTAGCATTTTTTCCTACTTCTGCCAGAATGGAGCATGGGTCTCCCCCATGCATGCCTCTTCCTCATGTGGTGTCAGGGACTATTTCAGCTCTTCTGCCTGCCCTTAGGACCTCACTGCTACAGGGGCATCCAACCAACTTGCTGCTGCCTCCTTCCACCCTCAGCCAGTGAGCCTGACCAGCTCTGATTCTGTTAGAGGGTTGGAGGGTTAATTTTTTTAGGTCACTGTGTAAGCACCCTGAGACTTGCTGCAGGGCTCATAAGATCCTGAGCTTTATTCCTCGGCCTTAGTTATCTGTTGCTGATCAAGGCTGCCATGAACTATGTCACTGTCATGTGGCTAGGGCCAGCAGGCATTGTCTGTTCTGCCACCTGAATGTGTGCTGGGAGCAGCACGAAACCATGGTACTCCCAAAGCAAAGCAAAAGGTTCTCAATTACCAGGGGGGTCGTTGTTGTGTTGGATGAGGGTTGCAAAGCTCAGAGGTGCTGTGGTGGATACTTGGTAAGCGCAGAGGTTCAGACATGGCAGGGAATATGTGCCTAAGGGTGTCTGGTGAGCTGCAGGGCTGGGAGCCCCCATCACATCCCTACACAGATGGGAGTAGGGTAGGAGAGGCCCCCTGAGGAACAACGGAGCATTGAGCTGGTGCCCTATCTCTCCAGGTGGAGGGAAGTGGAAAGGTGATAAGAGCCCACTCAGGTGAGGAATTCCTTCTCACTTTCCCGTTTTTGTTTGCCTTTCATCAGAGATAACATGGGTCTTGGGCAGCTTACCTGGATGCTGAGCTGCAGCAGAAGGGGCAGCCACAGCCACCCCTGAACCCTGGGCACCCCAGACTCATGGCTGCCACTGTCTCTGGTGGGTTCCCACAGGAGCTGTGCAGCCATGGCCCCTCTCCTTCCCCACCATCTGACCTGTGTCCTTGAGTCCACTAGCATGACATCCCATTGATTTACATCAGTAGCTGTAACCTGAGGAGCAATTCGGAAAAAGGGAGGCAGATTATGGGCAGTAAAGCTGAGGTTGATAAAGGTGGCAGAATACTGGGTAGCATTTCACAGCACAGGCACTAACTTCCTGAGAGGGAGCATAGGAATGACTGCCCATGCCATCCCCAGCATGGACTGTGCAAGTTTTGCAAGGCCTGGCCATGACCTTTATTCTCAGAGGCCCTGAGTCTATCTCCTGCCCACACAGATGTGATGGGTTTGAACTGAGAAGAGCTCTGGAAGAGAGGCACAGAGAAAGCAGCACTACCAAACCATAAGTCAATTCTGTAACTATGTGAACAATCTCCAGAAGTAGAGGCTGATTTCCAGCTGCCTTTTCTAAATCCAGCCACTCTGACTGCTTAGTCCAATCCCCTTTTTCCTCTGCATGACACAGCCCAGAAAATCTTGCTTGCCAAACCTTTTCCCCAGCCCACACTTTTGTGGCTGTGGTGCCTCCAGTGACCAATCCTTGCAATGTGACACAGTGAGGTTCAAGCGTGTTATGAGATCCCCAGGAACTGGGAAGAAGATGGGAGACTTGCAAGTAGTAAGACCAGGTGTGGCTCAGGCCATTGCCAGTTTTCTGAAGACAGGCTCACCTACACAGTGCTTGGGAACCCCAGAGCAAGACTGGACTTGCCTCCTCAGCAGATGTGACTGACAAAATGTGTCAGGAGATTTGGGCCAAGGTGGTGCCCCAGCTCCACACCTTCCTGCCTAAACACCCTTGACAAGAACAGGGACATCAGTCATTGAGTCTGGCAGCTTGAGAGGGATACCCTGCCAGCTTGAGGTGGACACAGACATCCAGGCCAGGGTCTACTCATTGGTGTGAAGAAGCATTAGAGGGAAAAAAAAACAAAGAGAAAAGCCTGGGTGATGGAGAAAAAAAGACCAAAGCATGAAGCTGGTTTTATCCTTGGCCTGGGCTCAAACCTTTGGAGCAGGAGAGGGATCCTTACTCTGTCCAGAGGAAGCTCTGGGAATGTCCCTTTGGTGCTGGAAAAGATCACAATTTGAATTCAGTTCTTTCAGGAAGGGACTGGACTTCTTAAACACAGCTCCCAGTGGAGCTTGGAGATTTCTCTGTCCCCTGGGATCACCAATCCTTTTCACTTAGTGATGGATAATATCCAGTCCCCTGTGGTGGTGTAGCTGGAACACATGTGCTGGGATGCCCAGGTATGGGTTTCTGATCCCTCAGCTACCCTGGCCTCTGATTCATTCCTGCTGTTTGTTGCCAGTCCTTGCCAAAGGGAAGGCTGAAGAGAACATGGGAAGAGAGGATGACTCATCCTTAAAGCCCAGGTGGCTGTCCTAGCTGAGGGACACCTGAGGGCTTCCGGCATCACAGGAAAGTGGTAGGAAAGGCAAACATTCCCAGAGAAACTGGGCAAAATAATGGCAGGAGAACAGGGTTTCCCTGCTGCATTGTGTGCCTGTGCATCTGGGAATCTCATCAAGCCCACGAGGCAGAGTGAACTCATAGCCAGGGTGGGAAGGAAAACACAGAGCCTTTGTCTGTCCAGCCATTGCTTTGGCTCCCTGTTGTGCTGCCAGTGCTGATAACTACTGAGTGGCATCACCCTGACTCACTCAGGGTGGGATGGGAAGGTAGGATAGTCCCCAGGAAGTACGTTCCTGAAGGTGCAGGCATTCCTTCACCAGGATCACTCACCTCCTTGCCACAGCCACCCCCCATCCCAGCACCTCCAAATTCCAAATGCTCAGGGGAAGAGGGAAGGACACATGACTTGGGAGAGCAGGAAAAAGGGAGGAGGGACAAGAAGGTGTGGATACAGGCAGTGGAGTTGGTGGTGCAGCCAAGGGAAGCTGGAGCCAGCCAGGGATAGCTTGGGGCTGGGTTTTGGAGAAGTAGATGAGATGCAAGTGGAACCACTGCTAATGAATACTGTATTCGACCTGGCAATTGAGATAGGTCGTACACAATATTAGAGGTCATGGAAAGTGTATTACAAGCTCTGTATTGCTTTTATTCACTGGAGACAGTTGGAAAAACAAGCAGGAAGGCAGCACAATGGGTCCCCCAACTACGGACATCTCAGCACACATTTGAAAGACAATGGAGAAAACTATTAACTCCAAGAGTCCTCTATCCTGTCTCCAGTAAGAAGCATTCCTTGTTTGGCCTGGATAGGAACTAGGGATCAAACAGACAAAGCCAATTAAAAAAAGAATCTTGTAGAAATTTCTTTGGGGGGAAAAAGGGGGTTGGGTAGTGGGGAAGAATGATGCAGCTGCCAGGATTAAGCACAGCCTGAGTAAGGGCCTTCAGCAGATGTTGACTGGCAAAGGAAGGCAGGTTTGCAAATAGCCTGGTGCTGTGGGATCTCTCTATCCTGGATATGGAATACTTTGTTTTGGTCTGGCTACTGGTTCCCAGCATCCTCAGCCAGGCCTGAGAGCGATCCCACCCAGCTCCACAGGGGTTCAGAAACTGGGGAGCAGCAAGGAGGGTCCTGGGGACCCAAAGCTTCTTTTCTCACTCTGGCACTTGGCCTTGACTGGAAGGACAAGGTCAGAAGCATGTTTGCTTGAGGTCTCCGCAAAGGTCTTTCCAGGAGAGAAATTTGCATCCTGTCACCTGTCTTAATTAGAGAGATTATCTAATGAAATTGCTCTTCCATTAGTATTCCTCTTTCTGATAACAGATGGTGGTTCTTTTCCCGAGGAACCAGGAAATCTGTGCATCTTTCAAGTTCTGCCACGTTCTTGCTTATGACCACAGCCCCCTCCCTTTGGACAACCATCAGCATTTCACAGGACTCTACTGCAGATTTTAAGGTTCAAACAGTGCCATTTGTCTATTGAGTGACTGAAGAGACCCTAAGGGGCTGCACCACCTTCCCTGCCTGAGTTCTTCAGCCATAACTTTTCTGCTAGACAGAGACAGGCCAAGAAGCATGCAACAGAGCCCCTCAGGACTTCTGATCCCTATGCTGGCAAGGTTTCCCCCACTTCCCTGGGAAAGCATTGCTGGGGTTCATAGTTACTTGAGCAGTGGCAAACTCTTGCTCAGATGGGCAGTGGAATTGGACAGGCTATTGTGCTTGAAGGGTTCAGCATGATGTTCAGGCTGGCTCCTGCTTCCTCTGCTGCTGCAGCACAAGCCTATTTGCTCTTCCAAACCCCTAAAACGCGTCACATTGTCTATATGGCTTCTCACAGGTCAGCAATCTCATGACCCTGCCATTACACCACCCCCTCCTCAGTCTTGATTGAGGTTTATCCTGTTCGCTTTGGCTTAGAAGGTTTCATTTGCTGCTTCTCATGTTGAAATAAATAATAAAAAAAAAAAAAAAAAAAAAAAATAAAAAAATAAAAAAAAAAAAAAGGGGGCAGAGGGAAACCAGCGCTGTAGTCAGAGGAAGGGCAGGAAAAGTGATGGAGCTGGGAAGAGGTGCTGCAAGTGACCCTCTCACCACTGCTCCTTATGGAGCCCTGGGGAGGTACTGTCACATCTTGGCTCTGGAGGAGAGGGGATATCCTTATCATCATTTCTTAAGGTATTTTGTCCAAGCATCCTGTCCCCTCTTCCTCTCCCTGAGTTCCTGTCATCTGCAATGACCAATGACCTCAGCTTGCACAATGGGTTGTTGAATTCAGAGGTATGAGACCATGAGACCTTCCCATGGTTCCTTCTGGCCCTGTGGGCTACTTGGTTCATTTCCTAAGTGTAGAAATAACCTGTTATTTCAAAAAATCCATTCCAACCATGAAATTAGCCTCCTCAAGAATGTTGTTTTTGTTGTTTTGACTCATATCCCCCCTTCCTGCCCCAGCCTGGAAGGTCTCAGACCCTAATTTAACTATGGGTTGGTGGGGTGCTGTGAGGTTGCAAAGAACTGGAGAGTCTGCAGTTGAACAGATCCTCCCTGGAGAAAAACAAAGGTTTTGCCATTCCTTACCTTCCCAGCTTTCCCTCACCTCAGCAATCCATTTCCATTGCTTTCTATCCCTCAAGCTTGCTTTTGGGGTACCTCTGTCCTGGGAAGTACTCTGAGCACCTACTCAATTTGCAGCATGGTTGCAGAAAGAGAAACCTTCCACGATTCAAAAAGACCCCTGCTCCAACTTCCATTCAGCACATGATGTTGCTGATCTCCCCTTCCTCTGCATGCCCTTCCATGCATCCTTTCCCAGCCCTTCTCCTGGACACACATGATAGTCCCAGGTTTGTTCTGCAGTAAAATGTGCCTCCATCCCTGCTCTCCAAGACACCCCAGCCCCTGACTACATCCTACTCTCTGGGAACACCTGTCTTCATGATTCTGAACCCTCCTGAACCCGGCAGCCTCACCCCTCCTCCACACTTACCCCAGGAAACACTGTTCAATATGAAGACCAGCAGTGCTGGATCCTGCTTCCAGATTGGCATTTATGTCATGCTGGGCTCCATCCCTCAGAATCCAATACACATCCTTAAATCTTTTGTCTTCTGCATAAACATCTTTTCCCAGACCTAAAGGGCCAGGCAAGAGAGGAAGCAATATTCTCCAAAGAGCATGAAACCTTTGCGTCATGGTCTCATCCTCTCATCCTTCAAGGATGCCAAGAAGCTCAGATGTGCAATACTGCAAGGGGCAGGGGCTGCACGGGGAGCAACAAGAGGTATGTAGGATTGGAATGTGTGTGAAAAGCCAAGATGTGCCAGTGATAGATACAGAGCATTGATTTCCTATATCCTGAGTCCCAGTTTCCCACCTGGGTCCCAGAGAGCATCCCATAGGACACCTCACACTTGCAGCATCCTCCTTGTAACTGGAAGCTCATGAACCACCCACTCACCATGGCTTTTCCTGCCTTCCCATGTGGCCAAGCCCTGCCTGCCTGGCATACCAGGGTTTCTGGATTCACATATGCAGAGTGAATGTGGCACATCCAGGAGGCAGAGCAGGTGTGGTTAAATTTGGAGCACAAGGAGGCGGAAGAGTCCTTGCAGCCTGGAGGAAACCAGCTGCCAGTGCTGGGATAGCTGAGGGGAGGCAGAAGCAACAGCAGAGCATAGGGCAACATTGCAGAAGCTGGGGGAGCTCAAATGAGGAAGTTAGTGAAAAGCATCTGGAGATTTGAGGTCAGGTAATTCCTCATATAGCAGTTCCTGCAGTGCTCTGGGAATGGACAAACAAGGCCTTCCTTCTTCCCGGCTTCCTTCTCCTCACCAGCTCTCCTTTTCAGGAGAGGCAGGCAGCCAGCCCTCTCCTCCCACATTGCTGGCTGCATCCCTAGGGGTGACTCACCTGGCCCTTGCTGTACTCCAGGGCTTTGCACACCTCCCTTCCCTGCCGTGGGATGTGTGAGCCACCTGGGCACAGGGACATGCCCTGGGCTCACACAGGACAGCAAATGGTGGTGTCCTGTGGTGGCACAGGGTGGCCAGGCAGCAGCTGGCACTGCTTTGGGCGGAAGTTGGAAAGCACCTGCCAGCCTCCCAGTGCAGTGAGGTGTGGCTGCTATTTTAGGCTGGAAAAGTGCAGGAGAATGGATCAGAAATCTCCCTTCAAAGATGCGGTGGGCACTCAACCCACCAGCTCCAGCCCAGTTGACGAGCACTATTGGTGGTGCTATTTTAGGAATGTATTCTTTCCCTCTGCTAGACTATTTTTGGAGGCTGAGTAGGTACCAAAAGGACCCAGATATGTTGCAGATAAGGAACTGATGACATTTTGATGCTTATGTTCCAGCCACAAACACTGCTCACGAAGGCAGACCCTGGGGATTGGAGGCATTCTTGGCAGCAGCAGCATCCTGGCTGTGCTGCCCTTTCTGCAGGCAGCAGGGTAGGGGTGCTGTAAACTTCCTGCCAGCAGTGCTGCCTCAAATGTTTCCATGGTCCTTAGTGTCCCACAGCAACAATCAGCTTCATGGCAGGGGAAATCCTCCTCCCTGGCTCTGGAGTAGGCAGTGCACATGCCATGGGAATGGGGTTATGGAAGGGAGGGGGTATCTATAGCTGATGGAGCTGGAATGGGCTCTTACTCCTGAGACACAGAAGGATCTGAGATGTGAATGCTGCCCTTTGTAACAGAAAATGTGTTTTCATTACTTACAGCTTTGGTACACATACTCTTTTTGGACTTAGGGATATGGGAGCTGGACAGGGGGAATTACCTTCGCACAAGTGTGTTGAGGAGAAGTCTGTGTTCACTGTCACCACATTCCACTGCCACACGCAAGGCCAGGACTTAGTTCCCCAGCCCAGCCTGGTTAACGCACTTGCACCCCATATGGCAAGTAGCAAGGAGACCCAGGGGCTTTGCTCTGTTCTGGGAGAGTGGATTTCGTGCCCTAGAACCACAAGAAAGATCCCTTGGCACTTGGGATGCAGCACTCCTGACCTGCACCTTTGAGAGAGGAAGCACATGGGGGCTTCCATAGGACCTGAAAGGTGCCATGGATGGTGATGAGGACAGCGGCAGCTTGTGACCCTGACAAGCAGGGGCTTATATCTCCTCCTGGCCCTGTGTGAGATGAATTCCAGACCCTCTGACCTTTTTACTCAGAATTTCCTTTTGTGCCTGAGGGACAGAGGGCCTGTTGTGCATGCAGGGCATGGGGACACCCCCCCTGGCATTTGGGGGTGCTGGAGGGGAGAGCTTTGAGGCAGTGGTGAGGCTGGCACCCACGCTGACACCGAGTGCTGTGCTGTTCCCATGGCCACCCTCACTTTTGGTATACCAGCCAAAGCTTTTGCAGCAGCTGGGGATAGTGTAGAGGACATCCCCCAGGTCACCCTCCCCAGGGCTTCTCCATGGCAAGAACATCAGGTGATGTTAGCTCATAGCTGCCCCCTCTCCTTACCTGGGGACCCCCCAAGGTCTCTCTGCACCCCAGAACTCAATGTAGGAGGTTGAGCTGGGGGAGATGGAGATGCAGTGTGCTGGAGGGATGTGAGGTGTGCCATAAGCTGGGACTGAGGCTACTTGTCTGGGCTGTCTCCAGCACAAGCCCATGTCTAACTCCTTCTCAATCTCTTTGTTCCTCTCATTGGCGTCAGCTGCTCTTTGCTCCCTCCAGGAGATGATTCTACTTCCGTTGCTAGCATTTCCTGTGTTTCTCCCTGCTCACTCCCATAGAGCCAGGCAACACCAGCACAAAGACAGGATTCAAGTGGCTGGAGAATTATCCTGATAACAATGATCAAGGAGACAGTCCTCTGGATGGGACCCTCCCTAGAGTCAGACCTCCAAACAGCTCACACCAACCTTTGGCACCCCTTTCTTCCCTGCCCCTGCAGCTACTCGTGCACAGGGGAGACTTCAGGCAGGGGAGTGAGCAGAAAGAAAGGGAAACTGCTCCATGCCAGCAAGTTCTTCCATCCTCACACCTTGGCCATAGTGCCCAGGCAAAGCAGTTCTGACACAGTCCCCACTGTCCCCAGCTGCTATCCCCATCAGCAGTCAGCAGAACCACAAGGCAGCATGTCTTGCTCTCCTTTGCCAACCCAGCTCCATTTCCCAGGGAACAGAGAATTTTTGGGGAGCAGGCAAGGGTAATTGCAATCTGTCTTCATCTGTGAACAAAGCAGAAGGCAGCTTGGGCTTACAGGCAGGACCAAGGGAGTTAATGCCTGCAGATGTGCTCCCACGCAGCAGCAGTCCTGGATCTGTGTCTAGCTCTCCATCTCAAGCATGCCCGAAGAAGACCTGGGATTGCTTATGATCCCACATGAAGATATGAAATTCAGGGAACCCTCACTCGTGACCCAAAATGTTTGCCTGGATCCTCTGAAGGAGGTCCCCTCCCCTGCTGCTAGCTACCACTTCCTGACAAGGAGCAGCCGCCCTCCCAGCACAGTGCTGGAGTCAGGGAAAGCTTTACCCACTTCACTCTGTGCAAAGCTGGCCAGCACAGCTGGGGAAAGGGAAGAAGTGGCCCGAGTGAGCCTGCCTGATGGAGCCTGGAGCAAGAGAGGAAGCCACATGCACAGACTGATCTGCTGGGAGAACTGGAGGCAGCAATCAGCACTGAGAAGGAGCTGCAGAGCCATAGCACAGCTGGAACCTGAAGAAGGTGCACCTGCAGCCACGCTCCAGCTTGTTGAACAAGCCGGGTACATGTCAGCGCTGCCCTCCCCCTCCCAGTTGCTGGGCTCGTCCTTGGCCTAGTGTTCCCTTTGCCTTGCATGGCAGGGACCTGCAGGCTGGAGGACAGCAAAAACTGACTCTCTGTGCACTCAAGTGACACCCCCTGGCTTTATGCCTGGAAACCTTTCCACTGTGCCCCACTCTAACGCGGCATGTGCTTCCCACTGGCTTTGGGTAGCTCAGGGGTGGTACAACCCAAGAGAGGTCCCAGAAATTGAAGAAGTCCTGTCTGCTGCAACATCCAGCAAACACCAGACTTGCAGAGCTGATGGAGGGTACAAGATACTGCCTTCAGTCTTACTGATTCCTCCAGCCTTACTGAACCTTCCAGCCTCAGACCTGACCTTGCTGTTCCAAGGGGAGATCACCACTGTCTTACCCTGTAGATGCCCAGCAGATGTGTTAGGCTTTGGAGCAACTGGTGGGACTGAGGCCAACTGTAGACAGGAGCTTGTCCTGTCAGAACTGGGGGGTTGTGATTCCTTCGTTACCGTCAGTGCTGCTGATCCATAACTTCCTGGCCAGGGAGGAAATCTGATTTTTGGCCAACACAGGAGATCTCTGATGAACAGAGGCAGGAAATAGCAATGGTGAGTGAATAAATAAATGGTGCAACTGTAGCTCTGCCTTACATGGTCTTCATGAGGAGTTTTCCTTTGTTTTTCAGGTTAGCTATTTATACCACAGAGTGTGAAAATGATGTCAGCAAAGCCTCTGCTCCTTGCCACTAAGAAAACCAGCCTTGAGAATTTTTGCATGCCTGAGAGATCTCCTTGAGCATAAAGGTTCAGAAGCTGATTACAAGGCTGGTGGACCTGGCAGGAAACCCCAGCTGCTGTGCAGCTCCTGAGGAGTCCCCTCTACTTCCACACATTCAGCTCAGGGGGACAGTTGTACCAAACCCATCTAGAATATGGCTCTGCCGAGTAAAAGTCCACCTTGCCTAAAATGTACTCACAACCCTTTCCCAGAACATCTCTAACCCCTTCACAGCCTCCTTTTTCTCATTGTCTCTCTTCTGCTCCCTTTTTTTCTATCCCATTCTCCATTGCAGCTTTTAAGGGTTTTGGCTCCTGCCTGCTCGTCCTGGCAGTGTTGGTCCAAGTCTGCCCTCAAGGACAGGAGAAGAAGGAATGGGGCGTCTTCCTTGTGGGACTTTGCTGCTCCCCTAAGAAATCCCAGGAGATATTTTGGAGAGCCAAACTCCAAGATGGGTCATCCCCATGCCCACAGGAGGTAGGAAAGAACAGACTCAGACTAGAAGAGGAAAGTCCACCAAGTTCAAGCAGAGCTTGTTCAGCTGTGGATGGTGGACAGCAATGGCCATGCTTTGGGAAAGGAAAGGAGAACTAAAACTTTCCTTCCCACTGTGTCTGTCCCCTTCAATTAGGAGTGGCTACAACAAGCCCACATGTACTCATGGGCAGGGGCAGTGGGCAGGGTGGGAAGGGAAAAGCCAACTTGAGTTCAAGGATTGCCATTGCCAGTGTACTTGAGACAAGAAAAACTCTTTCTGGTGACACATGCATCAGGTGTTTCCAGACGATAACAAAACCTGCCTGAGGTCATTGATATTTAATTAGCAATGAGCTCTGTTAAACATTATCGGGGGGGGGGGGGGGGGGGGGGGGGGGAGGGAAAATGTGCTGAATTGGAGAAAGATTTAACTCTTTGCAGAGAAAGAGAAGGAGGAGGGAAGGTTGCCTGCAAGTAGAAGGGGAACCCATCAGTTTCTGACACTAGGCTGGGCCCAGGGGTGGAAAAATCTTTAGGATATGTGTGTCTTTTGGGTGTCCAGGAGAAAGAGGTGCTTTTTCCCATGGAAATGAAAAGCACTAAATTTGAAAGCTCAGTGCTCCTGCATTCCAGCAGCCTGGGGCAGCCAAGTATGGCTGCTGGAGCAAAAGGCTGGTGAGAAGTGAGGCCAGTGGTGTGTCAGGTTTCCCCACCAGAGGCCTCCCGGCCTTGCCCATGCCAACAGCTGGGGCACTATGGTGCTTTCTCTTGGATGGCTGAGTCACAGCCCTGCTACCTGTGTGGGTTCACACCTGGGTCCCTGCCATGCCGCTGTCTCCACTGTTTCCTGTGGCACATATCCCACGCTCTGCACTGCAGAGACCCAGCTCAGCACCCTGGGGGCAAGGAGGAGGAGCAGGAAGGCTTGGGGTACAGTACTGAGGGTTTCCTTTTTGTGATGAAGGTTTTAGTTGAAGAAGAAGGGATGTTGAAGGCTCAAAGTGGGGGGACATGCATTTTGACCCTCCAAGCACAGCCTGAAACCCTGGCATGCTCCAGGAGGAGATGCTGTAAAGGTACCAAAATGGACTAACCTGCTCTGTCCTTCCCCAGCCACTCACACGTGCTGCTCTCTTCTACCTCCCCCCTCCAAAATCCCCTCTTGGCTGCCCCAAACCTGACACCCATCATTTATCTTTAGATCATGGGGACCTGCTGAAAGATTGAGCATGAGTTGTGCTGTGAAGGGGGACATGAAAAGCAGCTGTGTCTCCTGCCCACAGCCAGGGTCCCCTGCCACACCAGCAGCCCCCCAGTACTGGGGACACCCAGGAAGTCTTCTGCTTGGAGAGGGGAATGGAAACCTCCTTGGGAGATGGACAGGACAGCACAGCATGGCTTGGGGTATGGCCAAGCTTTCATCAACTGGCTGATATTCCTGGGGCCCACTCCTGCTCAGCAGGAAAACCCTCCTTGGAGAGGCACCAGGTGAATCTGGACTGATACTTGCCAGTGGCTGGGTGCCAGGGGATAATTCCACTCTGCCTCAAGCAGAGCCTGGGGGACTGGCCTCTGCCTGTATTCAGTGTCACCTCCCTTGGGATGCTGCATGCTGCCCCTCGTCTATCTCTGGCTGCAGTGGTGGTGGTGGTCTCCCATTGCTGACTACCTTGGGGGGGATCCCCAGAACAAAATGTCCTTTGGTGGAAGGGTCTGATGAGATGCCCAACATTGCTGCATGGTGAGGGCCTTGGCCTGGGACGAGGACAGCAGCAAGAGGTTCCAGGAGCAAGGATGTACATCCTGCCTCCACATCATCTGTGATACAGACAACCTGCCCAGCACAACCTACAACCTCATCCTCTCCTTATCCCTCTGCTTGTCACCAGGGCCAGACACCAAAGAAGAGGATGGATATGTGGGACAGATACAAACGCCTGCCAGGCACCTTGCCCTTGCCATGGGCAAGCATACTCCTGCTTTCCTGCTCCAGCTGCTGTGACAACCATGGGCAAAGTCCACGTGACCCATCTGAAGCTGAGGTCCTTCAGAAATGGGTGAGGGAATGAAGCTGAGGTAGGGAAGGTGCCACAGTCCTAGTCCTGTACCCCTCCCCCATAAGCTCTGAAAATGGTGGGGAAAAATTAGCAAATCCCCAGTTTAGGGGCAGAATAAACAGCAGCAGCAACGCTCCAGGTCTTCGAGTGAAGGAAGAGGCTGCAGCCTCAGGCAGGGAGGAGCAGATCAGGAGCAAGGAAATGTCCCAGAGCTGTTTGATCTTATTGTGTGAAGGGAAGCAGGAGTGGGTGTCCAGCCTTGCTGAAACCAAACAAAGATTATAAATACCTCCACCATCAACAGCTCCTTGCTGACCTGGCCTGCCAGAGCCCTGGTGGCTGGCTGATTCCCAAGGGGAATAATGAGCTTTGGTTTCTATCCACCCCTTGAACACAGTGGCGGAGAGGAGCAGAGCACACAGCAGACAGCTCCAGCCATGAAGCTGAGGGGGGAATTATCCTGTGGAATGATACATGTGGGGGGAGCTTCCCTCACTGACTGCCTGCACAGCTGTGCCCAGCAGCAACGGTCCCTGTTGGTTTAATTTAGTCTCTACTGCCACCAGTGTCAATAAAGAAGTTTAAAAATACCTATTTTAAAATCCCTGTGATGTGCCATTTGGGTGTGAAGTGATGCCTGAGCCAGTGGACAGTCTTAGAGAGGTATCCCTTAGATCTCCAAGCCAGATCTAGGTATATGTCTTTCCCTGATTCAATCCTTGGGTTTCATTTTGATGCCACGCATGATACCAAGAATGCTGCCTGACATTGGAGCGCTTTGGGGCTTGTAGGGGGCTGGAGTGGCACTTGGCCATCCAGGGGACCCTGGCACAGGAGCTGTCCCTACCAGGAAGGGAGGACAACCCCACATAGTTTTGGGGAAGTTGGGAGCCTGTAGAGGATAAATATAGTCATCCTCCATGTGCCCATTGGTTGCCACAGAAACATGTGATTCCACAGCACTATGCTGGGGGAAGGAATGAAAAGACGTCCCAAAACTCATGTGGGCTCCCATAAGTCCCGTGCCCAGCCAGGGAGCAGTGCTGCACTGGGACTACTGACATCTCCAAGGTGGTCCTGGTGGCCATGGGAGTGGGGAAACTTCAGCTTTGGCTTTGCTTTGACACAGGGAGATGCAGTCCTAGAGTGGGGTTGCCTGTCACCCCCTTGCCCCACGCTGGGAGTTCTTCTGTGGGGAACCACTCCCCATCACATCCATGGCCCCAGGTCCCACAAGCACTTCTAAGGGCTGGTGAGAAGCCAGCAAATTGTCAGGTACAAAAGAAGTCCTCAGGCTGGGGGAGTGGGCTGCAAATCAAATGCATGCCGGCCTTGGGACAGCCCAGTGGAGCTGCTCTGGCAGCAAAGCTGTCGCAGTGCATGAACCCTGGGCTGCGGCTCCCCTGGGGCACCTTCATCAGCCCTTCTCCCCTATTGAGCATACTTGAAGCTTCCCACTTGTCACTGGGATCAAAGGCAGGGGCCGGGGTGGGAAGGTAGGGTGTCAGCTGGGCCACTAGTGAAGCTGACTGCAGAAGCCAAGACCTCCAACTTGAACCCCGTTTTTCCCCCCCAGGCATCCTTACACACTTCTAAAGTCTCCGCTCCAGCATCACAGCTGCATCTTCTTTCATCTTCTGCAAGGAAAGGAGGCGGAAGAAGCTGCTGGAAAAGAGGCCCCCATCTGGGAGCACTGGGTCGCAGCCCTGCACCACTGACAGCTGGGGAACACCGGGTGCTGGGGGGGTGAAACCAGTCCTGCTTCCCAGATGCAGCCCTCCCACCCCCAGCTGGGACAGGGCACATTCCCACGGCTTTTGGTGTTATTTCAGCAGGGTGAGGGCTGTCCCTGTCCTCATGTGGCTCTCGGGTTAGTCTTCGCAGCACCAGGGTGTGGGATCTTTTCTGACTGGACTGGCATGTTGTTGGACATTTTGGAGCAGGGAAGCAGCACCACCACAGCATTCATGGAGCTGTGGAATATGAGATGATAGTGCCAAAAACTCAAAAGTAATAAAAAATAAATGTAAGTCACCCTAAAAATGTTGGCTTTCAGGAGCTGCTAGACCAATGTGTAAGCCAAAACAATTGCTGCTTGTTGTACTGGGGATTGTCCCCAAAACAGAGGACACATGCTCTGCAGGAGCAGGAAGGCTAGGAGATAAGAGTTGCAGGGTGGTCCAAGGTTTTAGGAGTGGGAGGCTTTGCCAAAGCCAGCATGGCATCTCATGGCTTCACTCCCCACCCACAAAGCCTGGCAGGGACATCCCATAGCAGGTTCCCAGGAGCTGCCCAGCAAAGCAGACAGGTGTTACTGTGGGGCTCCAGGGAGCTCTAATAGGGGCTGAGAGTACCCACATAGCCTGGGTGCCCCGGCCAAGCTGGGCTTTTCAGCAGGCCAGTCCACCATCAAGCCATCGGCAAATGTCTACAGAGGAAGGAGCGCCACCTCCTGACGTTGGATGTCCCCCGGATTCCAGGAAATTGCTTTTGTGGGATTTTTTTCCCCCACCATCTGCTGTTTTATCAGTCAGCAACAAGCGCTTCAAAAATAAACAAACCCAAGTCTGGCACTGGGTTCCAAGACAAAGTAACTCCTCCCGCCAGACACAGGCGGAGCATCTTCAACAATGACATTCCTTCAGGACTGCTTCCACCCACTTAGGTGCCAATTTGATTAAAAATTCCCTCTGCTACCAGTCACTTCAAAATAAAATCAACAGCATCCCAGAGCTTCCACATACTTTTTACCAAGGTACAGTAAAATTAGGGACTCTTAGATATTTTCATCAACATAGTCCAGAGTTTGTCATGGATGCTCACACCACCACCCCCCCCCCCCCCCCCCCCCCCCCCCCCCCCCCCGCAATCCATTTACCCCGCTACTTCCCTTGGATGCATCTGACTGGTGAGATGGAAGCAGCAGCAGGCAGCGTTGGCTCAGAGCCATGCCCTTCCTAGTCAGCTAGTACACACCAGCTTTAAAAAGCAAAAAGCCCATCTAAGGCTAACAGGTGGGGGGAAAAAAACCTCACTCCTCAGAGCTCATAAAACTGCAGGCTCAGGATGGACAGAAGTTGGGAATTCGACTTTTCTGCAAAGGAATACTAATTTAAGGATCTTCACCTACTTGCCAATTTGAGACTTGTGACAAGGGGGAAAAAAACTAGCAGGTGAGACCTCTTATTTCACTTGGCTGAAATTAGCCAGCAGGTTCATGTGTTAAATGAGGCTGACAGTGAGCCAGGCAGTTTTCACCCAGTCTGGTTTCCAGGGAAACAAGGTAAATGTTTTCTCTCCTTGCCACCTTTTAACTCTTTGAAGGCTCACATACATCACAGGAAAAAAATCTCAACATCCTGCCTTTCCTCATTTAAAATAAAAGGAAACAGGGCAAACCCAGTTCTGCTTCAGGGCAGTGCTACACTTTGGTGTGAAGGTCTGAAGTTACTGCCTCAATAGCTGCCATGTCGCCAGTTATCGTCAGTGAAGGACACACCAAACCATCTTCCTGAGAGCCAGCAGGGTATTTTAGGTCAGGCAGTAACACAACACAGCAGCACTCATAGATGTCCACCTCCTCAGACGGTGGAATGCAGGTCCTCCTCCTCCCCACCCAGACAGGCCTGCTTCCTGTCACCTTTCAAGCAGAGAAACTGTGCGTTCTGAAAAACTTAGCTGTTGTAAGGGTGGGATTTTTCAAACACCTGCTGCCTTCTGCTGCTCTCAGGACAGCAACAAACGGCACTTGCAAAGTGTACAGGCTACAGCTCCACCATACAGGCACTGGAAGGTTTCTATGGCAACAACCAGCATCTATCAGCTAACCGAAATTTAGAGGCTTGAACTGTCTGGTCAATGTCAAAACCCATCTGACTCAAATCTCTGTTAACTCAGCTGAGGATTGACAGGTGGACTAATACCTCAGCAACTGCAAACACATTTAGGGCCCCTGCTGCTTTACTATTTCACACAACCAGAGACACCTTGCTCTGATGCACAATCTTTGCTCTGCAAAACCGGCAACAGCGACTTCATTTTTTTTAGAGCAACCCTTAAATAAGGTGGGTGCTCGTGACCTAAAACTTCATGTGCATCTCTGGTTTGATCCACATCTAGAAACTGCAATCAAGAGTACCAGGCTTGACACAGTGATGTATTTACCAAGAGGCAAAATTAATTACTTTAAAATATTTATTTTTTGGTCTGAGAGCACAGAGACCACAGCACCACTCCACCCACTAGGCTGCCTCCTCTTTTGCAATACGATCCTTCTTGAGTGGTCCCTGAAAAAATAACCACAAAAACAAGCTATGTAAACAGCAGTCTGCACAAAAGACGTAACAGTCCAATCACAAAAACTGTAAAAAAATCATGTCAAAAAAAGCCCTCCCTGTTGCAATCCACTGGAAACCCCATGCCCCATCCCCACAGCCAGAGGTTTTGGGAAAAGTTGAACCCGGCACAGCCACATTGGGCTGGCCGGGCGACTCTGGATGTGCCTGAGCAGCAACGCTGGTGCCACCTGGTGGGGAAGCTTCTGCTTGGCCCCAAGCGTGGCACTGCTCTGACCCTGCCAGGGTGTTGCTCACAAGCACTCCCAGCTGCTCTCTCTAGCCAAGTGACAAATCGGGAATGCCACCACTGTGAGCACCCTACTCCTGAGCTGCTCTTGGAAGAAATGGAGTAGTGCCTGTTCCATGCTTCAACCTGTGCCCAAACATGGAAACACCCCTCCAACACCAAGAGCTGTCACAGGGGAAATGAGACCTCAGGCCCTTTGCAGTTATAATCAAGTTGACTGCAGGAGGGATCTCAAGTTTTAAGTTTCCCTTTCACAGAACTTCGGCCACATGACGGCCTAAAGACCAAGCTACCAGCTACCATGAGCTCAAAGAACACAGTGATACACAAATGTGCCAGAAGAGCCCTTACCATGAAAGCCTTCTTCTCCTCAGCTGTCTGGAAGCGGCCATGACCAAACTTGGAGGTTGTGTCAATGAACTTCAAGTCAATCTTCTCCAGGGCCCGGCGCTTGGTCTGCACAAGGAGGGACTACAGAGAGAGATGCCAGGTGAGTATGTAGCAGCAGCACCCTTTTAGCTTCCAGTACACCTCCATGGCTAATGCCTTCTTGGTCCCTCTGTCCTCAGACTTCAGCTGCTACCATATGCAAGGAACACCTAACCATAAGCCATCTACCCTGCACCATTGGCCTCCCAGGCAGAAGACTGGTCAGGTCCCCACAGCACTAGCCCCACTCTGCCAGTGTCCTTCTGGTCACAAGAATTCTCAAGCCTAAACCATGTCCATCACTACAGACAACCTGGGCGGAGCTACCTGCAGGCATGACCTCGTGCTACTCCCAAGGCCCTTACACAAGGTGGGTTTGTGAAGAAGGCTTTTCTTTCTAGCAAACCACGTGATTCCTCAGAATAGCACACACACCATCTGCACCAGAGGCAGCACAGCTCCCTTAAACTGTTACAGCCCCTGTGACAGCAGGCTGCATTACTCACCTTGCGCAGGGTCAGGACCCTCTTTTTGGTCCCCACAACACAGCCCTTCACCATGATGAAGTCATTGGTCACCTCACCGTAATGGACAAAGCCTCCCTGAGCAAGGAGAGAAGAGTCAGTGCTCTGTACCAAGCAGGACCAGTGATCACACCTGCATACAGATCCACACCATTTCTGGGCCTTAGCCATTACGAAATCCATTGAAAGCCTGTTTCCAGTACTGCCCTTCACTGGTCAAGTTTCTTGATGCAATAATTTATTCTGTTGCTGTAAGGCTTTTACTAAGAACAGCAGAAGAGGCTGACGAAACAGCAAAAGCTCTTCTTGCTAAGTTATTCCTTTTACAAGTACCAGTTAAGGTTTGTAACATCTCTGTCCTATTGCCACACAACAAATGCAATTTCCATGTAATACAAGTCAATTCTGAGGCTGACTAAACACCACCTCCAACAGCAGCAGACTTATTTTGTTACTTACACCAGGCACATTTGCCTCTTAGGATTGTAGCTCACAAGCACACTCTTGGTATAGAGCTGCAACAACTTACCAGAGGGTTAATGCTCTTGTCAGACAAGTCATAATCAGTTGATGCATTGTTTTTGATTAGCTTTCCATCCTTGATTTGGTAACCTTGGCCAATCTTGTAAATCTAAAAACGTAAAGGAATTCTACTAAGCAAAAGGTAGGAGATACTGCCTGTCAGATAAAATGCAAGATATTCTACATAAGCTCAAAGGAAACAGTCTGTTGCACTTTGAAAACACATGGCCATGCAACAAATTTACAGTTACTCAACATAACAGATCATAGCCACTTGCTATGGGGTGTTTAGCTTTGTTAGAATGTTGTCTTGGGGATCCAAGACAACATTCTAACAAAGCTAAACACCCCAAGCAGAACTCCCCAGTCTGATCACTGTCACAAAGCAAGTGACATCAGGCAGCTCTCTCCACCCCAGCAGCTGAGAAATACCAACCTTCTTGTTAATCTCAGTGCGGTGGTGGTAGCCCTTCTGGCCTGCACGGGCCACAGAGAAGGCCACGCGGGCAGGGTGCCAGGCGCCAATGCAGGCCACCTTGCGCAGGCCCCGGTGAGTCTTGCGTGGCAGCTTCTTGGTGTGCCAGCGGCTGGTGACACCTGGAAAGGACCAAAGCAGCCTGCTGTCAAGCAATTAAGTCTTCAACCACAGTTTAAGCCACCTTTCAAGCTGCAGTCCCCAGGCAACAAAGGAATCAGAGACGCAGCATCCCAGGAATCAACATTTCCTGGTGAAGCTCCCTCCCTGACTGTCCCTGGGCTGTGTTCTCAGAAGGAAGGCAGCATGGAACGACTCCTCATGGATGTCAGGCACTGTGCCCAGTGCTCATTCCATGGTCTCATCATTGAACTGTGACAGCAGTATGGATTTACTCACCCAGTTCTTGGCACATGCACTTGTGAAAACTCAAGGCCAGGATTTCATTAAAAACTGTATCCTATCACAAAGAGAAGGACTTCCATGTGTTTACCTTTATATCCCTTGCCCTTGGTAACTCCAATGACATCTATCATCTCATCCTGGCCAAAGACCGTTGACACTGGCACCTGCTGTTCCAGCTTCTCCCGGGCCCAATCCACCTTCTCAGCAACAGTGCCACCATTCACCTGGATCTCCATCAGATGAGACTTCTTCTGTCTCAGGGGGAGCAAACGCATCTAGAACACATAAGGCACAACATTCACCTCTTGCTCTTCTGAAATGGACCCTGTATTAATAAGCCCAAAATCCTTTTAGCCTTGGCATAATCTATATTTCTAGTATCCTCTTCCATAATATAAAATTTAAGCAAGGCCCTACAATAAGGGCAAAGGTTGTTGTATAGTGGCTTGCAAGTCATTGCACTTTGAAGTCATATGCCACCCATAGGAGCACAGAGCTCTCTAACCCCACAGCCATTGACAAAATTCCACTGAGGAACAACAAGAGACATGGGGCAATAGTTTCAAACTGAAACAGGGTGGATTTAAATTGGACCTAAGGATTATTTTTATTACGAGGGTTGTGAGTCACTGGCACAGGCTGCCCAGAAAAGTTCTGGATGCCCCACCCCTACAACTGTTCAGTCAGGTTGGACAGGGGCCTGAGCAACCTGGTCTAGTGGAAGGTGTCCATGCCCACAGAATGGGGGTTGGAAATGGATGATCCTTAAGGTCTCTTCCAACCGAAACTGTTCTGTTTGATAGAGCCTGCCAAACTTAAGCCCACTTTGGGTTAGATTGCATTTATAGTTACTTGTACTGTATTAAGTACAGGGAACCAGTTAGAGAATCAATAGAAGTTGCAACACTACCTCTACTGTAGGAAATTAATTCTAGTAAAATTAGCCATCTTACTGCACTTAGGAACCAACTCGAAGTTTAACGTGTCTCCCAAGAAAGTTAGAGCACTGACTGCTGGGGAGACACCATATCACTAAGAGCACGTCCTCCAGCTGAGCTAGAGAAGCCACCAAAAGTCTGAGTGCTTGCAATCCCAACAGAATGCAGCCTGAAATGACACTGAGCGCACAAACCTCTGAGTTCAATGCTCAGTATGGTGTCAATTGTAGCAATTAAGAGTCCAGGTCTACACGGTATCAGCAAAGGATTGAGCCCAAAAAATTCCTACTACAGTCTCTCTTTTGGACACTTTTTCAAAACCAGTCAGTGGTTGCCAAGGCTCCTCACACATCCTGTAAGCACATCTCTGAATGAGATGGAGAATGAATGTGTAATGTGCTGAATAGACAGCATCAAGGTGTAGGGGAGGGCAGAAATCTCCCTACAGAGATGGATCAAGTTTCAAGCCTGCTTTCTCAGCAGTTTACAGCATATTTGAGCCCACTGGTACATACCTGAGTGTGAGCCATGACTCTAATAACCTGGCAATACTTCTTCATGCTATTAAAATCTTTCTCCAACTGCTTTTTGCCCTCCTCATCTTGCCACTTCTTGCAGTATTTGGTGAAAGCCTTCTTCTTGGACTTGTGCCTTCAGGAGCAGAGCAGAGACAAGGTTTGGCTATGCCCTTCATCAATCCCCAGGGAAGGGGGGTGAGCGGAAGGAGATGCAACCTTAGTTGGTTTTGGCTCATTGCCAGCTTTAGTGACTCTTTTCCACTGGCAAGCGGAGCCCGGAGCTCATCAGACAGTGGCAAAATAGCCAAAGCTGAGCGGAGCTGCCATGAATTCCAATGCACATTAACATTCCCACTACAGAAAACAAAAGACTGTAAGGAGATGTCAAACAATAAGAGAAAAAAACCCCCAGATCTTTAAAGCAATTGTGAGGTAACTGATCTGCTTCAAAATACCCTAATTTCTCCCCCCCACCCCGTTGTGTGGCTGACAGCAAGGCTGTTAGTAAAATACCCTTGAGAACTTTATTGCTTCACTCTGATGTCTCTTCAGAGTGACAAGTTCATAAACAGGCTGGAAGCTCCAGACACACTGGAGTCGCACTCGGGCAAACACACTTTTAATCACAACAGTGCCTGGAACGGCAATCACAAGTGACACTTGTCTTTCCCTTTCCTTAGAAAACACGGCTACAGTCAGGACTCGACACTCAACAACAAGCGCCAGAGGCGATTTCTTTATGTCCGCCCGTCGAAGTATCATCACGTGTAGCCTGTTAAGGAGCTCTCAGGCAAACCCAAAGCCACCACATCCACACCAAGAAGGGCACTATCCAAAGTTATGCTGCCGCCCTCATGGAGCCATTCCTACAGCCTCTCCCATTATTAGGCCAGTCCGTCAAAGCTAAACACTAGTTGCTAAAAAGCTGTGCTAGGATCACTGCAACCCAGTAGTAAAAATATGAACCATGGCCTGAGACCAGCCAAGGCCCTGCTCTCTCACCAGTTCTTGTAGAAGCGGCGCTTGCACTCATCACTGATGTGCTCAGCAAAGATGGTCTTGAAGCTTCGGAGACCACGAGGAGTCTGCACATACCCCACGATGCCCACAATGATCATGGGAGGAGTCTCTATAATAGTGACTGCCTCCACCACCTCCTTCTTGTTCACCTCTGGGTGGAAACAAATACAGCACACAATTAATTCCAGAAGTAACTCTTTAACACCACCTGCTTTTTCTCACTCCCAAATCTTCTATGTGAAAAGTTAAACGAGTCAAGTTCTTTTCACAGAGATGATGCAGGGTAAAGCAACCAAATTTTAAGTCATAACTTAATGCCTTGCAAAACTCTTGAGGCTAGCTCAGGAAAAAGGTCAGCAAAGCTGGATAGGCAAAATGCACGGCAGTAAGTAATACATCCAGGACTACACAATCTCCAAAAAAACAATGAAGGCAGCTGACATCCCCCCACCCAGAAGAGCCATCCCAAGGAGCCTGTTACTGTGCAACTAAACCAAATCAGCAGTTACAGCAGAAATACACCACCTAATTGGACTTAGAACAGAATGAAGTCAAGCTAGGACTAAAATCCAGAGCTACTACTGAAGGGCCACCTCCCACCATTCCCGACCAAAGACACCTCTTGTTTTAAGAGGAATCAATACATACTAGATCCAGGTCTGTCCACTTCCCGGACAATGTGGGTCATGCCAGCTTTGTACCCCAGGAAGGCAGTGAGATGGACAGGCTTGCTGGGATCATCTTTGGGAAAGCTCTTGACCTTGCCCCTGTGCCTGCTGCTGCGCTTGCGGGGCAGGAAGCCTAGGGAGCCATGCCTCGGAGCCGAGAACTTGCGGTGAGACTGTGAAGAGAAAACCAACACCAAGTGCTTGCTACAGACTTGCTTATGCCCACTCGAGGCCAAGACTAACTCCGTCCTTGCCTTAGAACATGAATACCACATACATCCAAGATGTTCTGCATTGTAGAAATTCACAGTATGAGCTGCGGGGCTTCTGAATTCCATTATGTTACAGGAATGTAATCCCCATGCAATGACTATGTACTTCTCAGATTTACTGCCCTTTTCAAACTTATTTTAAGATATCACCAAGTCCCACTCTAACCAGGGAACCAGAGAAGCTGTAATGCGCAGTGTCCCACCAAAATTTCAATCCATCCCTTTAAGTCTAGAAAATGCAGCACAGACAGCTTCACATTTTTCAATGAATTGGTACCAAAATAAGCATTACAGAAACAATGTCAGTTTGCAGAAGTGCAGTAAACCAGCATTTTAACATCCACCTTTGAGTTAGTCACTCTGTGCAAGTGCAGTATTTTTTCCAAAGGTTTTTGTTGGGGAGGATGAGGCAGGAAAGCCTTACAAATATGATTTCCTGGCAAAAGATTTTGAGAATATGAAACCTATAAGTGAAATAGAATTGAAAGCAAGTTTCGATATTTAAGATGCCAAGCCAGTTACTTACTGAACAAGAAAAAGACAATGGCGTGGCCGGCTGAAGGCAATCCCCTTTAGATTAAACAATGCTCTTCTCCTTACCAAGAGTCCAAGGGTCAGAGCAGACCCTACTAGCTTGGAAGGAGGGATCCAAAGAGCAGTTTTTAGGGTTTAAAATATAACACAGTATGGTAATATAATGATTCTTATAGGCTGTATGTAAATGCTATAGGATTTGTATCTTGTACTAGATTGGTTAGTGTAAATCAGAATATTCAGTATAGAAAAATGTAAGGAATAAACTTCACGCAGAAAGTTTTTTTTCCTCTAGCATCAGGTTTGTGTATTGTAAACAAAAGCCTTTACAAATGTTAATTATTCCCCAATTGCTCACCTAGCTCTGCTAGCTCAGGTCATTCAGTTGTTAATTTGCCTACCTCAGTCCCATTGTACCCCCTTCCCCCTTGCGTTGTCGGGCACACAGCGGCTCCTCCCCAGATTCTTCGGAGATTCATGCACATTTGGGAAAACTCCGTGGACAAAAGAAATAAAACCCTAACGAGCCAATGTAGCACCCCGGACTACAAGTGACACCCCCAAGCCGGCAGAGCAGAGAGGAACGCCAGGACGCCAACAGAGACTCTCTGGTCCCTCACCGTAACTTCAACAGACCTGAACTGGTCAGATCACCGCCAGCTGGCAGCTGACATCAAACTTTCCTTTGGATCCAGCGAGGAGAAAGTTCCAGCTTTGCCGCGAGACCAAGCTGCAATCCTCCTCCTCCGCGTCATCCAGCGGGAGCAGCGGCGGTGTGCGCGCAGCCCCCGGGCCCCCACCCAGAGCTGATCTTTAATAAAGGCTTAAAAAGGGAGAAATGTCTCCTGGCCCTGATTTTTATTCATAAGAAAGAAGATTTAGTGTATTGTAACGGGAACTTCGATCTCTTCTCGCTTGTCTTTTTTTTTCTCTTTTTTCTACTTTTTTTGCTCTTTGCTCTTTTTCGCTCTTCTCTCTCTCTCCCTCGGGCCTGCTCCGAGCTGTAGCTGGCAGCTCTTAGCAGGGCCCCTTCACCACGACCTTTGCAACAAACCGCATGCTCTAAGACCAGCCTTGACTCCAGAGATCTCTCGTCCCATCTCCGCCGTCCCAGTCAACTCTCAGAGGTTTTCTCCTCGAGTACAACCCATGCAGCTTCACTCCGAAACCGGAGATCCATGTAAAGACTAGGTTCCATCCAGAGAACTCTTACGCCAAAGATTTACCCATCCAATCTCACACGCAAATTAAAGAAAAATACCGTGCAGCTATACACCGAACTGAAAATAAATATGGCTTTATCTAATTAAGAAAAAACAAACCTCAGCACAGGTTACCCTAAATAAGTTAAAGCCCCAAAAAGGCCATAACCACAGGAGCTCTCTAGAGAAAAGCCGCCCCGCTTCCTAGAAAAAGGAGCCCCAAATGCCCCCACAGCAGGCCGCGCCACCCAAACCCCGCGCCCCGCCCGCCCGCGTCCCGAAATGAGCCCTGCACGGCGTCCCGCAGATGTCGGGGGCGGCGGGAGCGGGGCCGCACGGCCGGCGGGGCCGGGATGGCGGCGACGCACGCGGGATGCGCGGAAAGGGCCGAAGCCTCCATACCCACCATCTTGTCCACGCGCCGGGCCAGAAAGACAACCCTCGCCACGCGCAGCCTTTATAAGCACCCCACCCCCTGGTCTCGCGAGAGGGCGGTCGGCGCTCGCGGCGCTACAGGCGCCGCGCGCGGCCAGAAAGGTGCACGAGCAGCGATGCGCGGAAAAACAAGACTGCGCAAATCATCTGATGGGGTTTGTGGAGAACTTCATTGCGCATGGTCACAGATAACGTAACAGAAATGCTTATTTCACTTCATTCAATTTCATTCAACGACATTGCATGAAATGAATGAAATTTTGACATTTCATTTCATGTAATGAATTTTTGTCATTTCATTTCATCAAGCTTCATTTCGTTTAATTTCATTTAATTAAATTTTATTTCACCATGTGAATTTCATTTCATGAAATTTCGAAATTTCACTCAGTTTCATGAAATTTTGAAATTTCATTCCATGAATTTTCATTTCATTTGCCTTCATGAAATGGAGTTTCAAAATTTCATTTAGTGAAATTTCATCTGTGTTATCATAATGAACATGGGCCTTAATCCATTGCTTGTGGTATGGAAGGGGATGCAAACCCAAGGCAATGGTATCAGTAGAACCAGAGCTGGTTGGTCTGGAGCCTCCCATACATAAGGTGCCCAGAGTATGCCCTCAGGATGTCCTGGGACTCACAGATAAGGATGTGTTTGACACAACACTGGGGAGATTCCTGCACCCAGAATGAATTGGAGAGCTAAGGATCCCGCTGTGCTGGCACTGCAGCTCAATTTCCTAAAACAAGGATGTTCCATCCCTGGAAAGATCCAAGATCAGGTTGGACAGGCCTCTGAGAAGGCTGATTTAGTTGAAGATGTCCCTGCTCATTGCAGGGAGGTTTGGTCTAGATGACATTTAAGGTCCCTTCCTGCCCAAACCATTCTAGGATTCTGTGGCTGGATGTGATGGAGGAATGTCCATCTTCTGCCACCAACCCACCCCTCAAAAGGACGACCCCCACAAAAAGTGACTGCTCACAAAAGAATGACTGCTCACCTTTTGGAACTCCCAATGGGAGCCCATGGGTTGGCTCTAAATGCTCTTCCATCTCCCTCGTATATTTGCCTTTAGGTCTAGTACATTTTTGGCTTCCACTGCTGAGCTTAGGGAACCATGTCACAACCCAAGGGCTTGCTTTCTATTTCAGTCCTGTCAATACAGATTATCATGGATTCTGCAGCAGCCAGCAGATCATTGGTATGCAGCTACTCTGCACAACAGGCATGGGCCAAGCATCTGGAATTGCCCCTGATGCTGGAAGGCTTCTCCCCACACATCTCTTCCTGGCTGTGCCAGTGGTCATGGTGGTAACGTGGGCAATAGAGAAGCTCAAGTTACTCCCAAGGCTGCGGCCTCTGGAGTGCAAGGCGTATATCTGCAGTCTCTGCCTCCTAGAGTCAGGAGGTCTCCCCAAAATCTGGACTCCCCTTTTACATTAGGGGTCGATGGTTGGAGACAGAGACGACACACACTCACTGAAGTTCATCAGCAAACAGCATGATTTATTGTTCAGAGCTTCTTTTTATAGAGGGTTTGAATTTCCCAGGCTTGGATAGCCAATTGACTGGGAGTCTCTGCATTGCCCAGATCCCTGGCCAGTGATGTGTCTGCATCCAGGGCTTGGATGGGGTTGGCTGAGGTCTCTGTTTGAGTTTCATTGTTCACCTAGGGACATGTTTCTAGAACAAGCCAGGTTAGCCGAATTGGATTTGTTATGATCAGATTTATTTTGTCCAGCTACAGAACAGCTGTTGCTGCAACACTCCCCATGTTCACAGAGGTCCTTTTCCCGCCCCCTCCCAGGGTAACAGTGTAGGTAGCGTGGCGGATGTTGGAAATGAGTGCCCCAGGCTTTGCTCCAGAGTGATTTTGAGGCTCACCAAGCATCTTTGTCCAATGCAAGCATCTGGTGAGGGATAATGGGTTGCGCCCAAGGGCCCAGCCTTACCCCTCGATGGGGACCTCTGCGGAGCAGAATCCCTGAATGACAGAATTGCTAGGGTTGGAAGTGACCTCTGGAGATTACCTAGTCTTTTGGGAGGAACACCTAGAGCAGGTGATATGGGAAGGCATCCAGGTGTCTCCGGAGAGGGAGGCTCCACGACCTCCCTGGGCAGCCTGTTCCAGTGCCTCTGCCACCTTGAATATAAAGAAGTTCTTCCTCATGTTGAAGTGCAATTTCTCGTGTTTTAGTTTATTGCTCTGCTGGGCACCACTGAAAAATGTCTGGCACCATCCACCCACCTTTGAGATATTTATATGCATTATTGAGATCCCCTCTCAGTCTTCTGTTCTCCTGATTAAACAGGCCCAGTTTCCACAGTTTCTCCTCCTAAGAGACGCTCCAGACCTCAAATCATCTTTGTGGCCTTTGCGGGACCCTCTCCAGTAGCTCCTTGTCTCGTACTTGGGAGCCCAGGACTGGACAAAGCCCCAGCACATGGCCTCACTAGGGCCGAGCAGGGAGTGTGAGCGGGCGGGGGGCTGGCCCGGCTGGGCCCCACAGAAACCAGGAGTGACATCGCCCGCAACCCTCCCCGGCGGTCTGGGGTGGCCTGCCTTAGTACCGGGAGGTGTTCCCATCCCCGCAGTGCCCGCACCCCGGGCAGCCCCCGCACCCTCCAGCCCCACGGACGCGGCCTGCCTGGCTCCAAGTTGTCCCCGCCACGTGCCGCGGGCGGCCGCGGCGGCAGCAGGGCAAGGAAGGGG
>VZUI01047719.1:58582-88960 GCA_013401135.1 Cettia cetti | reverse complement strand
GTTTGGGGGGTTTATCAGTGGTTTGGTTTTTTGGTTGGTTGGTTGGTTGGTTGGTTGGTTGGTTGGTTGGTTGGTTGGTTGGTTGGTTGGTTGGTTGTGGGTCTTTTGTTTTGGTTTTTTGGGAGGTTTTTTGTTTTTGTTTTTGTTTTTTGTTTGTTTGTTTGTTTTTGTTTTTGTGGGAGTGTAAGGGGTTTACATTGTTTAAGTTTGGGTTTGAGTGTTTTCCTGTGTATTTCTTTTTGGGGAGGGTAGGCAGGAGAGGTGTTTTTTATTTCCCTCGAGGATTTACTATGAAACTATTTATTCAAAGCTGTGAATTGCTTTGTTCCAAGTGACCAGACTAATTTTGGCAGTGCCTTGTGCACAGAAATTTTTAGAAACTTTACTGAAAAGTTTTAGAAAGTTCACAGCAAAAAGGTGAAGATGCCATCTGCTCATGTATAACTGAGCACGGTTATATTCAAAGGAGACCTTTTTCCCCTTCTTTCCCTCCCATGTTGATAGAAAACATTAATTACTGCTTTGTCAAATAGAAAGCTGAATCTGCCAAGAAGTAGGATTGAGAAAGGTATTCAAACAACAGAAATACTTGCTGGCCAATATCAATATTCCCTGTGACATAATCATTAATTGCTCAGTCGAAAAGACGTCCTCAGCTTTGTGGCAAAAGACCAAGTGAACAAAGTCAGCAAGGGTGTCATTCACTCTTCACTAAGCCGTGCTTCCCACAGCATGTGGGCTTGCTATTGTAATCCTTGGGAATGGGCAGGTAGAGGCACAGTGGAAACAACCCAAATGCAAACGCACCCACTTTGCAGTAGATTATTATTAGCAGAAGTTTGATGTCATATGTATAGACAGGGCTACATCTGGATCTAAGTTGGGAAGATGCCTCAGGAGAGTTGTCAGTTTAGCAGGGTCTTTGAGGGATCTCTGTATCATACTCTGCTGTATGCAGACAAAACATGCAGAATAGACACGAATTAGCTCCTCTATTGTGTCGTGGTCAGACACAGTAGAGGAGCTAATTTGATTCCTCCAGGGAAATATCCATTGTCTTATAATGCATTTCATTCTCCTTACATATATAACACCACCATAGATTTTTAAGCAGCCACTCATTTAATTTAGTAAATAGGCAGTTCTGTGGATATGCTTTTTTCTTCATATTATCTGATTATTTGTTTTTTTTTTTTTGTTTTTTTTTTTTTTTAAACTGTGAACACATTTTAGCAAGAATGCAAAAAAAAAAAATGTTTAGGAGAAAAAAATTGCCTTGGGGTCTTTTTTCACTTTCTCTGATGCCTTTTAAAAACAAGTCAATAAGTGCTAGGAAACCAGACTTTAAATTACGTCTTTTAACTATTTTGTTTTCCAGCCTAAGGCATCTTAGAACTAAAAAGTCCTTGACTTCTTATGATTTTTTTAAAAAATGAAAACATGATCCCAAATGTGTTGAACATACTGCAGAGCTATTATTTCTAGAACAGTGATGCTTTTACTTTTACAAACTAATGGACATTCAAGTATATTAAAGAATGAGATCCTCAGTTGATGTTAATGGATAAGTCTTATCATAGGACAATATTAACTGATAATATGATCTTGTTGTTCCATCAGTAAACTCATACAAAATGATGACCCTGTAAATGCAAATATTATGTAGATCACAAACCCAAGGGAATTTTGTATAGTAGTTTCACACAGGTGTCTTATAAGTTATTATGAGACAAAGCCAATGAATGAAGTGATTTGGAAACACCACATTGGATGTCTACCCCTTCTGAACAAACAGTATTAAAAAGTTAGGATGAGCAATACTGGTAATCAGATAATTCTAATTTGTCTAATTTTATGTAGTAGGCTGCTTTAGATTTCTTAAGTTACCATTTTAACTGGGTATTTCACTTATATTTGATGATAAGCATGTTATTCTATAGAAGCTAATTAATTATTTGTAAGAGTGCTTCAAAGCAAATTAATAATTTAAAAAGTTGGCAGGTGGAGATAACAAAAAAGTAAAGAGAAATGGTAGGAAACTTAGGTCCAGCAGTTTTTATATTGTGCCTAAAAGACTGAAGTTTCTCTCATGATCACTTGCCTCATCATTGTTTTTTCAAATTAGACTACTGGAAATTAAATTCTGTATTCATACCTGTAACTCAGTGTTCAGCAATACCAAAGAGTCTGGGCTTGAAGCAAATGGTTTCTTTTTGAAACCGAGCCTTTAGAGGCCATATTTTACTGAGTAATCTATAGAAAAGTAATCCAAATAGGAACCTGATCTAGCAGGCAAACATAGATGAAATGTTTAGAACTTAGAAGAATAATTGTTTTAGCTAACATTTTAGTTTATAAGCCCTGTGTAATATTAATTACTGTATATATGTATGTTCATAAACACAGGTAAGATGGACTGGTTTTTACATTGTAGGAACAGTAACATCGTAATGTATTGTCCACAGAGTAAAAAAAGAAAATTAAAAAATCCAAACACTCCCTCTACCAAAACCTTGTCAGAAGAGTGGGGAATAGGTGGTCACTAATCAATTTCTCACTTTTTGAGTAAAACAAGGTTATTACCTGGGCAAGGATTAAGCTGTCACAGCTGTGCTCTGTGCATCCTTGAGCGAATCTGAGCAGTACCCAGAACTTGCTACAGTCACCATTTAGCCATTAGTATCTAGGATAGTTCATACAGAAAAGGAAACACAAAATGAAAACCCACTAGGCATGTTCTGGAGACATCCAAAGCAAATAGGACAGAAGTCAACTTAGACAGGTTTTAAAGCCAGTGTACTTCATAAAAATAGTGAGTGATGGTATAGTAGAAAGAGAAGTCAGCAGACATAATTTTCACCGTTCCAGAAATCCCAAGACAGTATTTGAAAATGCTGTCCCTCTAAAGTAGATTCCAATTCTTTTTGCAGTTAGTGGGAAGGATGGCACCTTACTTTGAAATGTAAGCAGGAAAGCAGGAGTCATAATAATAGGGGAAAGAATGTAAGGTTAGAGAAAAAATACTGAACAAAGACTTCCTGGAAACAAAGCAGATTTGTGAAAAAATAATGAAAAAAACCCCCCAAAACAGACCAAGAAAACCCTCATCTCTTTACATAATGGCTCATGTAGAGTAGAAAAATTACAAAAGAGGGAGCATGAAGATGGACAATAAACGTGTTTAGAGATTCACAGGGGATCTAAGTCTCTGCTTTGTCCAGTTCAGACCAGTTCATTGACTTGTCACACCTGGTGGAAGCCACTAAGATAAATAGTGCTGTACGTTATCTTTTTCCTGTCTTTCTCTCACCTGTACATTAGAGATTGATTAATAAATGCATGAAACATAACAGAATTAAAATATTTATTTTTGTTGTTTTTTGAACTAGTGCTGATTTCAAAACCTGAAAATTTGTGAAATGCACTTGGTTTTCAGCACATACTACTCAGAAAAAAAAAAAAAAGCTTAACTTTTCAGCTAAATAATTTGTACAACAAAAATAATTTATTTTGCTTTTGGATTTCAAATATCTAGGAAACCAAAAGAAGAATATATGCCAATCTCTTTTTTCTTCAGGGAATCTCCTGTCATCTTCAAGTCATACTTCCTCATATATTTGTCTATACATCTTCCTATGAATTAATTTTTCCTTTCTGAGAACAGTTCTGAAAGAATTTTTGAAGAATCCTTCAAGTCTAGTCCACTGCAAAACCTAGTGAATAATTAAATTGCAGACAGAATTTAATTTTTTAAAAAACACTCTTAGGATTAAAAATTTCCATAAATAAGATGGATGGAATATGATTGGGTTACCCTCTGACACCATTTTGGATTTTTAACAAAACCAGTGAGGCAGCTTCTCCTGAATATCTAATGTCTTTGAGGATTAGAGTCTTCACAGACAATCTAAAAATACAGTACATGGGAGCAAAACAAACAAATAAGCAATGTCTAAATAAAGGCAGA
The DNA here is from genome assembly GCA_013401135.1 of Cettia cetti. Lineage (NCBI taxonomy): Eukaryota > Metazoa > Chordata > Aves > Passeriformes > Sylviidae > Cettia > Cettia cetti. Next base: position 84,993 of record VZUI01047719.1, on the reverse strand, counting down.
GCATCCCATTCAAATTGAGGTAGAATACAATGGCAGAGCTTGTTTTTAAACTTGTACCTTACAGATAAAGATGTCAGTTTTCCTCTTTACACGCTGTGGAAGCCTAGAAGGTACAGGAGCTAATGAGAATGTCTCAAACACAGAGTCAGACAGTTCTGGAGCCAGCCAAGGATTGCTGGTAAAAGCACACTGTGAGGAAGGACCAGGATGCAGCTGGAGAATGGGGACATGCAGAGGTAAGACAACACTTTTCTGGGACAAAGGTCCTTATTCTGGTTGCTGAAGTGGCACAGTACAGAGCAGGTATAGGAATGAGGTCAAGAAGCAGGCATGGGCTGCACAGGGTGATCAAGGCCACCAAAAACCTCAAAGTTCTCTGAGCCATTTCCAGAAGCACTTCTACCTAGAAGAACAGACTCTGCATGATAACTAATTTGAGTAGAAAGCAAGAAACATATGTCCAGAGTGGGAAAAATTGTCTATAAAATGGTACCCTCACAACACCCGGGAACACAACACCAGGGCACCCCAGCAACATGAACACCCTATTAGATGGATCGACACTCAGTCCAGGACTGTTGCTGTGTCCTTTCTCCTTTCTCTCTCTCTTGCTATCTCCTCACCTCCCCTACCCCTTTTTTCAAAACCCACTGCCATGCACTTCTAGTAGGAGAGAAAGGACTAACTTACACTAATTTACAGGTATGTAACACACAAACAAATCTTTGTAAGTTTTTGCCTTACATAATTCCTTTTGAATGCAAGCATTTATGAATCTTGGGTATTCCCTTGTTAAGTGTGGGACACTACACCCTCACACATTGTTTGTCTATATTAATAATCTATAGTCTATTTGTTCTGTTTAATCTATATAAAATAAAATACAAATTCTGAATAGAAATTATGTTTATAATCTGTTTCCTTTACACACACATCAATGTTCACACTACCCTGGACATTATATGTGCAAATTTTGCACGGGTTACCTGACGACCTCTGACAAAAGAAGTAAATTATTCTGAATCTTCAAACACTCACAACTATAGTTCATGCAATTGTGTTACAGTGCTCAAGAAGATTTGCAATATAACCATTATCATGTCTATATTATACTGCATATGAGCAAAAAGAAATCAATTACCTAATTTCAAAGATGCATAATTGAAAACATAGATTGCTTTACAGAAAACAGACCTCTCCTTAGTGATGGTCAGTTCCTTGCTAGAATTAAAGCTTATTATATAAGTTATCAGTCACTTCTGTCTCAGGATGTGGAAAGTAATGTTCTAGAAAGAATTTAAAAGGCAAAATGTTTTTCTAAATGGAAACTTTATCAAAAGATATCTAACTTTAAGTAACCTCAAGCTGAGAAAAAATATTCAAGAATATCAGGATGGATAGTGGTTACAAATCACTGAAAAACAAGGAAGCAGTTATTAAAGGCTTGCTAACAGCAGGAACACTGATGTTTCTGTAGTTAATTAGAATGAATACAAGAACAATATGCAAGCACCAGGTAGTTGTTTTCTTTGCTGAAATACTATGTCACAAGTCAAGCTTGTACAGAACTGTACCGTAAATGACTGTTTAATAGAGGTATAGCAAAATGTTCTTTTTTAGCAAAAAACAAGCTGAATATACTACCACACTGACAGTGAAGAACAAGAGAAGGGAAAATGGACCAAAATTTCATAACTAGGCCTCTAGGGAATATAAAAAAATATTCATAAATATAAAGTAATATTTTAAAAGTATTGGAATGTCGTGATCTTACTCTAGGTGAAAACCATACCTAGTGCAATACAAAAAAGAAATTGACAAACTCAATTTTTCTGCTCATTCTTGAAATGTCATTGACTAGAAAGTTATTTCCATACTTTTTTTGTCAGAGACAAGCATCTGACAGGACATCCAGACCCTGCACTGGAGGCTGAATAACCTTATAACTTTTCTAGATAACAATCACCAGTTCAAGTCTAGATTTCCTATTACTATTATTCTTCTAATTATCACATTCTATTTCTGTGCTTTCATAGGGCAAACTCCTTCAATAAACCGTTTCTTCTGCCTCCCACTAGAAAGATATCTGAAAGAGATAAACAAACAAATACTTTTCACTTTTAATCTAGAGAAACAAATAGGATTGGAACACAAAATTGTAACAATGAAGATTGAAGATGAATATTAATTTTTCCCATCGCCTATATGCAGTTTTCAAGTTATGGCTTTTCACAGTGATTTTTATTTAAAAATCCAAGATATATAAATAAATACATTCTGCTTTTGAAGAATACTGTAAGGTAATGTTTTAAATGTCTTACATAGTAGCATCATAAGTTGTTTGTGAATCTGCAATTTCATATTTCCCATCAATATATAATAGGGAAAGTAAGGATATTTGGTGATCAAGGGGATTGTTTGCATTTCTCTTATTATTTACAATTTTCCCCTCAAAGACAAAAATAGACAAATACTTTTTAACCACCTTGACAATTGTGATCTAAGATAGGGTTTCCCTTACAATATTTTACTATGTGGAATGGAAACAAATTTGAAATTTGGAAAAAAAAAATTCATGAAGGTAATAACTTTCTGGGAGCTATTTTTTAGCATGTAATACTCTAGTGAAAAGAAAAACAACAAACTCATGCCTTTTTTCAACAATTAGTAGCTCATTTACACTGCCTAACATTTAGATTTATTTTTCTTTGTCTCTTCCTATTTCCTAGCATAAAGTTTCAACTCTTCCTAAGGTTGTTATTTCAGTGAGAAAAAAGAAGCTAAAATCCATGCACGCATCCACTAGCCCAGTTAACTGATCTGTTTATTGCTATTAAATACTATGGATTCTCCATAATCCCAAACAAAATCCATTGACGTCTATGACGATAACTGCCTAGACAAATGGCGTAGGGATATAATGAGAAAAGCAAAATGAAATTTTATAAATATTCTGTATATACAGAACAGTTACTAAAATACAGGAATAAGGATATATATAAAATTGACATGACATTAAGGTCTTTGCTTTTTTTCCAATTACTTGTAATTTTTTCAATGTTTGAAATCTTGAGCCTTTTAAGTTCATGTTTTCAATCTTTTTTTTAATAACTATTCTACCCAGAAATGTATTTTTAAATAAAAAATTGGTTAGTTTGTTTTAGTAGAAACAGATGGCAAGCATGAATTATGAACAGCTCAAAAAAGATCAGCCTTTGAGCTCATGTGCAAAGGAAGGTTTGGTTCTGATTAGAGTAAAATGAGATCATGTTATATTTCCAGGATTTGTGGTAACATGAAGCAAGTAATCTAAAACTAGGTTAATAAGTTAAGGAGTTGGTGATAGTTTAAAATAAATGTTTCAAGCAATAGATACCAAACTGTATTTTTTTTTTTCTTTTCATGATCAGTAGAAGTTAACACAATATATAAACGTTAATAATAGGTTAGACAGTCTGTTGCCAAGTTAAGTAGATATTTTCCATATAACTCTTGCTTCTCTGTAGGCTCAGAGAACTCTCTGCTTGGTTTTAGCAAGTGACCAAGACAGAGAATATGATTAGGACTATCAAGGTCTCTTGAATATAAATTTTGCCATAATTAGCGAAAAGGCCAAAGGCTTTGTATGGACAAGAAAAATTAAGGTCTCAGTTATAGCCCAGGCTTGCCTTGCCATAAATTAGTTTCAGCTATTTTGATTAATTGACAGGTTGTTTTGAGTCAGGGTTTTGTGAAGTAAATCTGAGGGAACAACAAGATAAAAATTTAGGAATCAACCTTCTTGAGGTATTTAATGAAACTTATTTCAACAGCTCTCTAAAGATGATACTAGTTTATTCCCTTGAGAAATTAGAATTGAAAAATTATTTGAGGTAAGATAAGCACCAAAATAGGTGAAAGTGTTCTTATATGTAGTAATGGAGGAGATATTTTTGCCTTGGTTTCAACCCTCATGTATGAATACACAACAAGCTGGCTGAAGGCCAGCTATAGATCAATAGGAATTCAACAGGAGGCTATGGATATGTAGATTTAAGATGACCTGAATATTCTGGATCATTTCATCATTACATATATTCAGATATCTGCTTTGAAAAATACCCAAGCTTTTACTTTTCAAAGCCGAAAAGAGAAGATTATTACATCATTTTAGGATTAAAAGAGTAGGACATTAAAAAACAAAAAGCAAGTAAAATATATAACATTTGTAATAGAACTGCAGGTTCTTAACAAAAATGTATTTGTTGATGTTCTCATAAGTCTCAGGAATCTCTGAAAAAATTTGAATTAATTATTACATACCTTTTCATTTATGGACTAGACTGACTTCTTGCAATGTGTCCAGGCTTCCTCTCTCAAGAATTAAATTAGTAGGCTCCAGGAATAAGGCATGATTTTCTTCTTTTTGGACACTCAGGGAAGATTCCTCCTTAAGACATGATCATTGACAATATGACTTTAAACTGATAGCAAAGTTTACTCTCAACCTGAACCGAATAATTCCAATTATTCAAGAGTCTTAGGCAGGCTTTTTTTTACACTGTTAGTAACATCATTTGATTTACTAATTCACAGGAAGTAATATCACAGGAAGTAAGAGATAGGTAAATTTATCAAATTTGTCATGCTGTGCAAATTGTAGACAAGTATAGCAATGAGAACAATACAGATTTTATTAAAATTAAAAAAAAAAACAACAAAATCCCAAACAGTAGGGATACGTTATTATAAAAGTGAAAGTTAAAAAAGGCCAGCAAAATGCAAGAAGTATAGGAATTGGTGCTATGGGTCTTCACGCATTTTTTGAATAACAGTGCCAATTAAAATTCTTTCTACCCTTTACTTCCTCACAAATCCTTTCTATCCTCTCTTACATCCCTTAAACTTTGCTGTATATCCATTTTTGAAGTTACACAGAGTTTACTTATGGTTCTGATCTTGGTAATTTTTTTTTTTTCTGTTTGAAATGTATGTGTTTATTGGTTCTTCATCTCTGGTAAATCACTTTTATACACTAATACAGCAGGAATTAATAAATATTATTGTAGTATTGAAGTTGAGTTATACAGATATACACATTAATATATGGCAATACATATGCATCTATGAACACGTGATATATATTATACCTGCATAAAGCATAGGATTAAAGAGAGCCAGTTTGGGATACATGTATTTTTATTCCTGCCACATACAGACCCTATTTTTAATAGGTATACTAAATGGAAAAATACCATCACCATAATTTAAATTTTTTACCTTTTTAAAAGTTCTCATGAAAACATAGGCTTATTGAATCTACTCCAAGCAACCTCAAGAAAGAAATTAGCATGTCCTCATTTTGTCTGGTCAGCTTTCTCTTGGATGTCATTCACTTCATTCCCATATTCTCATCCAAATCTTCAAAATGTGTAGTGATGTTTTTAATTTTTTACTGCTACTAGTGAATTTTTAATGACAGATCACTTTCTTCAAAGAAGTCTGAAAGGACTACAATCCTTTCCAATTTTGCTCCGTGGGGCTTGGTTTCCTTTTGGCATGACACCTGTGGAGTCTATATTGCTGATGTACCAGTGCATTCATTGTCATTGAAATGGATTTATTTGATAACGAAATATTGAAGAGTTTTACAACTCTCTAAAAATTGTATGTTATCAAACACACAGCATGCTTTTTGCTCTTCACAGAAACCACATATACCAATAGTAAAAATGGTAAAGATGACAAGCATTTTGCAGAAACTATTCTATCCTGAACTGCCAATGTCACAACAATGCATTGGGGACTTTGGATTTAGACTAAGTATTAAAGTTTAAATACCTGCTGACAAATGAATGCTTTGAAAACTGGCAAAAAAACAAGCCGTATCTAGGAACCACCTTCTATGATGAAATATATTGCTTAATCAATTGCATTTTTTTTTCCTCAGAGAGGAAAATAAGGATGAAAAGACCCCAGGATTTGACACAATGCAACATGCTTGTGAGATGAAATGCAAACTGAAACTGACTTGAAATGTTTCGTATTTGTTCTACAAAAAAAGGTATTGTTCTTTGTTTGTTTTGTTTGGTTTTTTTTGTATTTCAATCTAAGGAAAACAAACACAGCTGATGCATTTTTGGTTTCATCTTTCTTGAAATGTTAAAGTCAGAGAGATCTCTATGAGTTTGAGGCTGAGCAAAGCTAATGTCAGCTCAAAATTCCCGGTCAGTTTAAATGTGTTGCTTAAAATTGAGGCATGAGACTGAACACAGATAATAAAGCTATAATGCCTATATTTTGCTATTAACATATCTGTATATTACTACAGTTTCTTTTCCTCTTATGAGTCTTCTTACAACAATATGATTTAATAGAGGAAAATATAGTTTTCTTATGGTTCCACTCATTGACATACAAGAGGAACATATAAATATTTTACTTTTTTAATCTCTTTTTTTACTATACATCAATAGAATTAATAACTCTGCTTGCTCTTTTCCAGTTATTGTAACTGGTTTCATTTTGAATCAATGTGTTTATGTTCTGCAAGGTAGTATGTTCACAAGCAAGTTAGAATATCATGACCATATATCTAGTACTGCAAGGAAAATCTATCTGAGGGGTAAGGTAGTATGAAACAGAAAGTAAATTACTGTAAGAATTACTGAATATTGAAAACTCTATTTTATGATAGAGAACAACCAAGATTTTATGTTAATTGGTTAGAGAGTGAAGAACAATCAATCCTTGATTTAACATGCAGATAATTATAATAATGTTAAAGAATGTTGTTGTTTCTGCTTGGTTTGTTTGCCTAGGTTTTTTGCCTAAATTTTTTCTCTAAGAAATTAAAGTAAATAATCCTAAACATAAACAATGTAAACCATAACCATATATGGGGAGATCTTTTTAAAGCCAAAAATAGAATTTAATGGATAAAAATCAGTCAAATTTCTATTGCAGATTCTATTTGTAAATAGATAAATTCTCTGTCAAATTTTATTACAAGACTGAGTAGAGAAGTTAACTGTAGCACTTATATGTTAATTAAATCATCAAGTGTTCACACATGGTAGTTAGGTGTCACTGTTGTGGTTTTGTTCTCTCTTATGGTGGTATAAGGTACATAGGTAGATTTCCTGCTATACATTGCAATACCCTAAACTGAAAACTATGTCTCTCTGTTCTGGACTTTATTTACCAACACACTGGCCCACCAACATTATAAATTATTTTATTTGAAATTATTTTCTCTTATTCTTTGAAATAATCTTATTTTTGGCAGTGGAGCTAAACCCAAATATTATCTGATATTTTATACACTTTCCTGTCCATAGCCTGCTGGGTGGTATTGTAATTAATTTGCACTAAAAAAGTAGCTACCATTACAGTTCGCAAGTTGCCTCTTGGATAACCTTTGACTAACAAAAAACATTTGCACTTTATTATCTATCTGATTCAGAATTTCAAATGCAAGGAAGAATTTTGAATCTCACAGGCACCTGATGTCCTTAACAGCTAACATAAAGAACTTAACTGAAAAGCCTTCTGATCTCATGAGTGTAGTTCCATGTGTTACATACACATACACACACACACACAAAAATTATATAACAACTTTTATAGAGACAAAAAATACACAAAGAAATGAAGCAAAACGTTGCAAGAATGCACAAATGCAAGCATTAAAAGAAGACGTTGATTTTGAATGAGAAGAAGAGAAATTAAGGAAAAAAAATTATAAAAGGTTTTTTAAACCCACCTCACTTCTAAGCTTTAATTTATACTCAGAGAAGTATAAGCACTGTATTTCTCTGAATAAATGCTGTACTTCAGTAACTGCTCTGCATTGATTTGCTTGCTTATTTTCAAACGTAATTTTTTTTGCTTATTTTTAGGGTACTAATGGCAGGATCACATTAGGAGACAACACATGAATAAATAAATGCAGATTGTCATCACCTGTAAGAGCGACAACCTTTTCCCACTGTTTTCTTCAAGGGCAATTATTTTATCAGCAATTTTCTTTATTGGAAATTACTAACTCAGGAAGCCGCAATGCCATTTCTTAATAATCAGTAACATAGAATCAATCAACTTCTATTAAAAAATATTGAAAACTTTTCTCAGACAGAGGGTCTAAGTTTTTGATATTGTATGAACTTGTCTACCCACACTTGAAGCCAAAAAGTCATTATAACTTTTTGGTGATTTGGTGTTGATGTCTACAAAATGAATCCCTGGGCCAATTCCAGGAAAAGTGTGTAAGTGTCTACAAAATAATTAGCAGAGCTAGATAGACTCAGGAAAAATGTGAGTGACAATTTAGTGAGGGTGACCACACTCCCAGCTGTGTCTTCTTTTAGTCTCAAGGACAGGTCTCATTTACAGTACAGTGCTGTAACCTTGAAATTCTGTGTCAAAATTTTGGGATTTAAAGAAGAATATAAAAGAATATTTAACTCTGGATATTAACAAGATATCCACATAATATGTTTTAATAATTCACTCAGGCTGTCTTTGAGAGTTTTTCTTCCTATTCATATTAAAATTCTGAGTACGACATAATATTAGTCAGATAGTTTATATGCTACTGTTTGCAAAAGAAGATAGAAGAAACTAATATAAAGCCAAAATAAGTATTTAAGAGCTCGAAACCCTTGGAATTTCAATGTGATAATCAATTCACCATTTGTTGAACTCACTGTACTTATAGAATGAAGGCATTTTTCTGTGCAACACCCAAAAAATAATCTTCTTTGGAGAAATATACAAATTCCACCTACACAATGTAACTAAATACTGATGTTGGAATTTAGGGTTTACCTTTATTTTTTTTCTTTGAAAGGTATTCTGCATGTTATTCTGCTCTACAGAAGGGACATATTTTCAAATGGAAAAGTCATAAATAGAAATGATAAAGCAGTCTATCAAAAAGGAATTGCTTTAGACTAGACAAAAACTCTTTCTAATAATTTTCTCTGTTATATGATGTCTTCTTATTACTATCTATACAAGTGGAATATTATGGATTCTTCTATGATGAATTTCCATCTCCTTTTCTAAGTCTTAAATAAAGACTTCATTCTTTATGTCTACAATCTACTCTTATCAGTGTTAAATAGTAAAAAAGCTTGCATTATTTTATAGGCTTTCAGAGAATCTTTTAGCCAAAATCTACTTAAAAACTAAGTGACTGATGGAATTCTAAATGTATGATAAGATAAGGGGAATGACTATATGTTATTTTGCAATCAGCACCTGTGATCTATTTGATGAGTGTGTCACTGATAGGCAAAAAATGCAATAAAAGCTATAAAAATAACACAAAATATGTCATTGCTATATGGTTTCATATTTACACTTAGAAGAGCAGAAAGAAAAAAATCAAACCCTTATGTTACTGCTTGATTTAACATATTGACTTCTAAACTTTAAAGAACAAGGCAGAATACTGGGAATGAAAGTTTATTTCGAAGGTTAGTGCCCTTGTTGGTGCCTTAGTAAGTGAGAAAGAAATATCGCAATTGCAATAATGTGGTAGAAACAGATTTCACTTATCTGTTCTCTTCTGGACAATAATTTTTTTAAAACTTCTAGTAATCAGGCTCCCTTAAGATTTTCTGTAATACTTGTGTTCCATTGACAGTTAGAGATATGGTACAAGAATGAGATCTTGAGAGGTGGGTTGTGCTTCATCACGAAAATGAGAAAAGTCACCTTTTACTTACTAGGAGTTCTCTATAATTTTACCTCATGTCTCATGTATGTACTGTCTTCTCCCAAAGATTTCAGAAAAGGAAATAGTTATACAATCTGTTTTGGTACATTTTCTTTTATTCAAGAATTTTATATTGCCTGGGAGATTTTATTATTATTTTCTTTTGTTCTGTTTGATACTAATGATTTCCTGGTAGGTTTTGAGAATCTTGAACTGTTCTGAATGCAGAAAACCTATGTATACTTTTATGTCATTTGTGTGGAGAACCCCTACATTACAATTTAATATGGCAGGTAAAAAACTAACAGAACTCACAAATATTATCTTCATTTCATAAATGAGAAGATCTCTAAATAACTCTGGATCTACTGCACTAACAAGCAATATCAAATCAATATGATTGATGTCACGCTAATTTTACTAAAAATATTTCAAGGGTACTTAATTTTATTCATTAAGTAGCGAAGATTTTTTTTTTATTAAAATAAATTGATGGAAACCAAAGCATACAAAGTTTACCTGCAGTGTTAATCTCTTTGATTTATATCTATGCTGGTTTTAGATGACATATAATTTTCTTCATAGTAGGAATATGGGCCTATGTTTTGGGTTTGTGCTGGCAACTGTTAATAAAACAGGGAGTTTTTCATTACTGCTGAGCAGATCTTGCAGAGTCAACATCTTTTCTGCTTCTCATACTTCCCCACCAAAGAGGAGCCTGGGTTGCACATAAAGCTGGGAAGGGACATAGCTGGAATATCTGACTTCAGCTGCCCAAAGAGACATTCCATACCACATGGCATCATGTTCAGCATATAAAGCAGGGGAAGCAGCAGGAGGAAGGGGTGGACATTTTGAATTATGATGTTTGTCTTCCCAAGTCAGCATTAAATGTCATGGAGCCCTGCTCTCCCAGGGGTGGCTGAACAACTGCCTGCCCATGGATGAATTCCTTGTTTTGCTTTGCTTGTGTGTGCATTTTCGCTTTACCTATTAAAATGTCTTTATCTTATTTCATGTGTTTTCTCATTTTTACTCTACCCTATCCCACAAAGTGCAGCAAAAGTGAGCAAGCAGTTGTGTGGTACAAGTCACCAGTGGGGGGGTTAAATATGACACTATCTTGCAAAAACCTTATTACATATAATATAACAGTTATGCCATGTCTGAGAGTTTTCCTTATTCTTATATGCAATAAAATGTTACGACCTCATCTGTAATTTTTTTCCTAGGTGCTAAGACCCCTGAAAATACACAAAAGTAGTACATGAAAGGATGCCCAGTTCCAGAAGAGAAGTATATCTTAGAATGGAGAAGATATCTGACAGTGAATAAAGCATGGACACAAAAGTACGTGTGAGACAGACGAGCATACACAGTCAGAATGTACTGTAAAAATAGTTTGGTGGCTTTGAAAAGAAACCTATATTTAGAAGACACCAAACAAAGGAGACGCGAAAAGTATGTGCTTCTCTGCCCATTTCTGGTTTGCTTTTTTTTTCTCTTCCATAATTACCTTGATTTGATGGTAAAGGCAATGGAAGATACTCTGTTTCCACCTTCTAGCTCTGCATAAGTCTTCCTCTAGAGTCTGAAAGTCAGATCTTTGATGTTACTTAGGAAAGAGAGGGGATGTTCTTTTTTTTTTTTTTTTTTTTTTTTTTTTTTTTTATAGGACTTTCCATTTCACAGTTTTGTTAGGTGGGTAACAACAACTATTAAGTGATTTAAAAAATACTTATTAATTGGTTTATGATCTGCAGAACAGTGCTAGGCATACAGAGATGTAAATTCTCTTTGTTCTACTGAAACATCTGCAGCTTTTCTTTCATTTCTTAGGGTACAGATTTGATGCCCTCTAGTGACCAATCATTTGGTTTAATATTTAAGAAATATACACAGATAGTGGACTGGCTACAAATATGAGTAGACCTTACACAATAGCATGAGAGTTTTCTGACTCTGATATGCGTCATGAAAGCTTTTTCATTATTTCTCCACCAATTAGCATGAGTCTGAAAGTATCTGAACTTTCTTTCCTCTGTCATAGTGTATAAAATGAGGAAACAGTTAAAACTCAGAGAGGAGATAGTGATAACTACTGACTCAAGGGTTTCTTTCTTTTATTGCAAACCAACCCCATTTCTTCTTAAAGGTTGAGAGAACTGGCATATGCTTACTGTCATGCTAACAAACTCTGCAGACTACGAGACCACCTGCAGCTTCCGTATGTTAGGCTGTGTATTATAACTGAATGTAAATGTGCTATGGGATTTCTGCAACCCTCTACCCTCCCCTTTCTTTCCCAAACATAACACTGGTGCAATATATGTGACTAGTGCATTAGATGATCATATATTTTATTAAAAAGTTATCTGGTACCTTCAGATAACAGAAAATGATAGCTGAAATAATCTATAACAAACTATATTGGAGTGATAGAGTTTTAGATGCAATATTCCTTCACAATTTTTCCAGATATAAAAAAACCAGGATTTTTAATAATATGTCTAATTAGAATCATCAGTGCATCACATTGTTTAGCCTCTAAATACATCCTCTCTGTGAAAATTTCTTAACAGATTTAAATAAAAAACTTGGATTTTACTGAGGTATAAGCAGCCTGTAATTGCTACAAAATTTGCCAGAGAACTTCAAGTTTTAGAAACAAAGTCAGTGTTGACTTTTGTGTGGCATAATGTGACAGATGTTTTTATGATGCTAGAGATGTAACAAACTACCTGTGAGTAATTTGAATAACTGGTGAAGCAAGATATATCTGACAACACCGGGAAGTTATGAACATGAGGAGGGGCATAGAACGATCCCTGTGGCTAAGTAGCAGGTTAGATAGTGTATTTAACTGATCTTTTTTCCTACTTAAAGCCTCAAGAACAATACATACTTTAAATTATATACAATATATGAAAAACAAACACACTGCTCCCTACCCAAACACAATCCCCATAAAAAATCTAACAAAACAACACAAAAAAAATCTCAACCAAAACCCATTTTTCATGGTTTAGGAATGGCACTCCCCAGTTCAGTGCTCCTACTGCGACTCTCCAAACCACATGCCACCTGCATGCTCCTTCCTTGCTTTCCCCCACTGTGGTGGGCTGGAGAGGAGAACTGGAGGCACAAAAGGCAAAGATCGTGGGTTGAGATAGAAACAATTTACTGGAGACATCAGAGAGATAAGAAAATGGACAGCAACAGCAATAGTAGTACGAAAAGTGCACAAAAGAGTGTGACTCATGTGCAAAGGAGTTTGCCACAGAGCTTGGCACAACTGCAGCCACACCACCCTGACCACTGACTCCAGCCCAGAACTGGAGCATCCCCAGTGCTCCCTCTGCCTTGGAACTGGCACCACCCTACCACTCCCCCCAGTTCAGAATTGATGCCACCCCTACTCAACTGGAAGGAGACCCTTCTCCCCACAAGAGCCTCCCTGCCCCAGCAATGATGTGAGGTGGTATAAAACAACCTTTGAGTCCTGGCCCTGGCCCTCCTAGCTACTGCAAAACTTAACCCTCTGCTGGCCAGAACCAGGACACCACTTTTGTATGTTGTTTACAAGAGAACTTATTATGGAGAAAAACCTTGAAGGAATGAAAGTTAAATGATTTGTAGAACAAAGGTAACAAATTTCCAGGTTTTAATCTTATTTTCACAGTTTCTTCCAAACTGTCACTAAGCATAGGGAAAAGGAATATTTGGTCTTAGCATTGTTTGATTCTGAACTGCTGGAACAGTTTCTTGACATGCCTATGCTGGAATTTATTACTCTATAGCAACATATGCAATATGGAAAACAACTATTTTATTTGAAAGCTAAAGATTGTGCCTCAGATTTTTTGTGATACAAAGACAGCATTCTACTCTCCTTTTTTATTAAAAGTCAGGAAGTCAGAACAAGCCTTCTTAAAGATCTGTGCAGCAGAGAGATTTCTGCCACAATAGGCAGGAACAGAGCAGTTTTAAGCAAAGCAATGTTGTCAGTTGCTCAAGGCAGCAGACAGCAGATGATGGCAGAATCAGGTATTGTTGTGTACTGAGGCCTGGATTTTAGTAAAGCAAGAAGCAGCAATAACATTGTGGCAGAAAAAGGTTACTGATATTTTATTTTGGCATATCATGAATAAATAAACACAAAACTGAAAGGAAAAGGGACTATCAACTCAGTGCCTGTCCCCATCACTGTACAAGTTGTTGCTCTTGGTGTGTTTGCTTATGTACTGTCTTTCTCCTTAATCCTTGTCTGTCTTTGAATCTCAGAAGTAAACTTTCTTCTCCATAACCAAGTAGAATATTTAAATATTAAGAAAAAAATCCCTACATCATATGCTATTATTGAGCATTACAAATTATCTCTAAATCTTATTGTTAATCTTAATCTGAATTCTTTTGTTGATAAATTTTTAGTGTTTCAATGTGTGCAGATATACTTATATTGTGGGTTTTTTCGTTTTGCATTTTTTTGTACATTACACACTTCTTTATCCATTATTTCCAACACACTTACTAGTAAACAACACCAGTAGCCCTGCAGGTATGATCAGAAAGAAAAGGCTAATATTTACCATTTGTATAACAGGCTGTGCTGGCTGTGCAAACAACCATGAACCTGAAGTTTTCAGTCCTGTGGGGAATTTAATCTTTAACTACTTAGATGCTTATTATGTGAATTTTGGCTGAGTACCAGGAATTTCATTTTCCCTTCTCCTAACATAATGCAATATGTCAGTTTCTGTTTATCATACACCTTGATTTCAAGAGTTCTATTAAAATCTCACAGCAGCAATACAGTAACTTCTTTGTAATTTAATATACAAAAGTTTTGTACATTAAGCCTTAATGTCCCTTATTTGCAGATAAAACACTGTATTGAAAATTTATATTCAGAAAGAGCTATGGCTATCTCAGAACCTCTCAGATGTATTTGTACCTACTTCACAGCTGTACGAGTTAATGACTGACAGCAGGAAGACTGAATTCTAGGTCATTGTCTCTAACAGAAGAAAGACAGGAATCTTTTTGAACAGTGTATTATTTAAAGAAAAAGTTTTTTTTTTTTGGAAACGAATATAGTGTTCTGATGTGTCTTTTTGGCTCATTTAGTGAAATCCCCTACTAAAAAATGGCATTGGAATCATATCACGTCATGTAATCATACCAATATGACGAGCATTTTCCTAAGTTTTCAGGTTTCACCCTAACTAATTCACTTTTCTCAGCTTATATTAAGATACTGAGGAATGCAGTGCCTATAATCTTTCATTAGTATATCCACCTGCAATTTGCCTGTTATGAAATGCAATATGTTATTAGTACATCTTTGTTGGACTTCAGATTGTTGTCTGCAGTACATGCTAATTCAGAAATGGGACAGAGAAATGAGCAGATAAACTTTTATGAAAGGGTGGCATGGAAAAGTAAATACTGATAATTAGTTCTGAAAAAAAAAATTGCCTTCTGGTTTGTATGATCAAGTATGATCCTCTTGCTTGTCCATCAAGGTGTAAAAATGAAGTATGAGATGATCAAAATGTACTTTACCAGCAATTTTCAGGTAATTCCCTGAATAATTTCTCTGTAATTATGTACATGTCTCTCAAATAGTTTTATTTTCCCTTTGCAATATAGTATTTTTAGAGTCTGTTTCATCTCTCACAGTGAATGGTAATCACTGATCTTCTTTGCAATCTTTCCATTAAAAATGGAAAACCAAACAAACATACAACACCCTTATGAGCTTCTGAATAAGTCATTAACAACGATATCTCTGTCAGAGATGTCTCATGTTATAAAGAAATGTTCTCATGAACCTTCACCATTAGTTTACCCAGATTGAATTCTGGTCACTCACAGAATCATTTTTATAGATGATTTTTATTTTGTTATTTCATAAGAAAGTTATATTGAAAAGTTAATAATGACAGTTTATGCTGTTTTAATTTCATGTACAGTTACCTGTCACCCTTCAACATTCACTATATTTGCATAGTACTTATAAGAATACAAATGGGTAACCTAGGTTTGTTAGTATTAATGTAAACAAAAGAAAAATTACCTTTATTTAAAAAAAATCTGCACCAAAAACAACACACCAAAACAAAAAATCCAAACCAAACCAAAGAAACACCCACAAACCATAGCAAAAGCCAAATTGCCAAAAGTAGTTTTCAGCTACCTGAGAGAAAACTGTGAAAGAGCACTTCTGACTGTGATCCCCAGATTCTCAGTATCTTTACATTTTTATCCCTTGGTTAGAATACCTTTCAACTGAAATCTTCCCCGGAACATTTACACATCATTCAGATTCTTGGAGGAAGGCTGAATCATTCAATTCCCTAAAGAGATCCGTTTTTGATAGTTCAACTCCCTATCCAAAACTGATTCTTTGAAGTTTTCCACACACCAGTCCACTCAGGTTCCAGAACTTCAGTTCCAAAGGTATCTCACTATCACTTCCAGAAGCAACAGCAAAGCATAGAACTAAATCTGTGAAAAAGAATTTATTGGATACTCAGTCCTTTTCTACTGTGTGTAACCTTGACAGAAAGAAGATGATCCATCTCGTGCTCTCATGATCTTCTGATTGCCCTTTCACAACCAGGAAAATCTTCATGTTATTAGAATGAAAGACTAAGATTTCATCTTAACACTGAAAGATTTCTCAGGTTAATTGCTAACATTCTCTCTACTCCTAAAAATGTCTAATGCCACTCTTACAGATGGAACAGTAAGATCCACAAAACAAAAAAAGAAAATATATTTAACATATGAAAATCCTATGCTTTTATTGCCCCTTGTAGGGATTAATTCATAGTAAAACCTTGTGAGGATGGAACTTGCTGCAGTAGCCTGCAGCAAGAAATTTTTTTTTCTGTTATGTAGAAAAATATCAATTTTAAGCAGTTTAGTAAAAATATATTTATTATTTAGCTCTCTAAAGAATGGCCAGATCACAGCCTACTTGTAATAATGAAAAGAAGAGTTAGAATTGGACGTTAAATACACTGAACTCAAAATTCTATTTTTACTCCTTAGTAAGGCAGAGATCTCATTAAATGGGACAGAAAGGAGTAACAGAAATGTTGCTGAGTTCAAGATCTCCAGTACAATGCAATTGACCTTAAAAAGTGAACTTTCAACATTTAACAAAGCCATGGAGACATACCACATACACTGTTCTAAATAAAGAATGTATTTTAAGCAAAGATAGCATATCCACATCATATTTTTAAAACAAACAAATCATTTTTTTCCCTGTTTACTGATTATTTGCAGAATATTGAATGACATCCAGACACAGGTGATTTAAAAACAGGCAGGCAATGCTAAGAATAGTTCAGAGATGGAAGAAAAGATTTAAAGAAAAATAGAACATATTACCATTAGGATATATGTAGAAAGTGAAAATTTCATGAGTGAATCAGGAACCCTGGAATATGCAATATGCAATCAAAGCACATGGAAAGTTGGAAAAAAACTATAGATATAAGCCACATTCTAAAAAATGAGCTATTAAATACAGCATTAATTTCTAAAAAGGCAAAATTTTTGCCTTAACAATGAGAAGTCAATATTTTAAGGAAACCGTTAATAGAATCTGAAACAACCTTAAAAATATATTTAAAAAAACAACCTAAAGACTGCACTCCTCTATGCAGTCCTGATTACTTATATGTGGACAGATATAGTGGTGTATTTAAAAATGAATATCATTATTACAAATTTTATAACTTAATAGGAAGGATTTAATTTCTACCACACTTTTTTAAATGTGTGCTTTCACCTCAAATTTGTAGATACTGTCTCATTTTAAATACCAAGTTAGAGAAGTTTAGAAAACAATATCCAAAACAATACTTATCATTGAGTAAGCATCT
The DNA here is from genome assembly GCA_013401135.1 of Cettia cetti. Classification (NCBI taxonomy): domain Eukaryota; kingdom Metazoa; phylum Chordata; class Aves; order Passeriformes; family Sylviidae; genus Cettia; species Cettia cetti. The sequence goes on along the minus strand of VZUI01047719.1, from coordinate 67,389 downwards.
TAGGTATTCAATATCAGGATGCTGTTGTCATGCCATAATTTCTCCTTAGCAGTCTGCTTAAGACATGCAGATATTTAAGCCCTGCGACCCAGAGGAACATATCAAGAGTGAGCACTGCACTAGAAGAAATATACCAGGGAGGAGAGGAGGTCGCATTACCGGGTTTTTTTTCCTGTGAATGAAGCTTTCCATATGAATTCAATAATTTGATCTATTACAATGATTTTTTAAAAGATAGGTTTTGTTTAACAAGAAGTTCTTCACTCCATATGTGTTCTATTTCCTTTGTCTGTATCGAGATTATAAGTGCAACAGTTTCAAGATAACATGTATACTTAAAAAACAAGTAATTAGAGACGCTAAAAAATCATACAGCAAGTCAATGTTTCCTCATGAGAAGAAGCAAATGAAACCTTTTGTAGATTATGTGCATTTCAATGACACGGAATATTTAATAGGTTGGTTTGGGGAAGCCACCTGTGAAAGGATGTAGTATAGCACTACAGTCTAGTACAGGATAAGTAGAATAAGTAGACCTGGCAGTTAGTGATAATAATATTACCAGAGATGTTATAAAATTTGGTTTTGATAAGCACCTTAGCAGGACTCTGTCCATATTTTTCCACTGTAACTTCAATAATATAAATGCTAAAGCCCTACTTAAAAATCAAATTAATATTTAATTCTATATTCTCACAGCTCTAGAGAGGCATTTTGTCTCCCCAAAATCCTGCTGGAAACATTTTGGTGGCCCTCACTGTGTACAGTCTTAAGCCAAAATGAATTTAGTAGAAGATGTAGTGCAAGTGTTAGGTTTTGTCTGATATTGACATAATACAAAAGATGATTGAATAATTTTCATAAAGGTGGAATGCACAGACAAAATCAGCAGGATATGCTTAATAAAGCTTTTAAGAAATATCATCTTTCTAAATAATTTTAAATTAACTCTTCTGGAAAGAGCTGAAATATCAGGTACAGTGGGCTGTTTGAAACCCTGTGATACACTCCTCAGTCAAGTTATAGCAAGAATTGTGTTAGTAATGGCTTTTTAAAATGTGCCAGTGATCTTTGTACTGTCTATATTGTATGTTCTGGTTTACATTTTTGCCAGGAAATAATCATTAATGTTGTATAAAAATAATTTCAACATTTAATTAACAATTTAGTGCTATGCTATAAATACCTACTATAGATAGGTATTGTGTAATAAAAAAACTACTTAAAACCTGAAATAGATTTCTGCATAAGTTTGTATATTTTGATTGAATTATTGGTTTTTTGGGTTTTTTGGTTTTTTTGGGTTCTTTAAAATCTTTCTTATATTTTCTGTACGGTGAAACACACAGCAGCTTACATTAGACTTCAGAAGAGTGTTCCATCAATATGCTTTAGACGTCTCCAAGGCACTCACTTTTCTGAGCAGCTAGTGAACGGAAAGCAGTTATACTTACAGAAGTGGGTCACAAAGTTTCCATACTTCAAGAAAAATCCATATTGCACAGTTTATTCTGACAAAAGAATATCTTGATGCTAAGGACTGCAACAAAAAATTTTAATTAGCTTTTGTTTACCTTCCTATTAGATAAGCTATTAAGCAATTAGTGGATACATTTCCATAGTGGTGAAAATATGCATCACAGAAGATGCTATGGATGCACTTATTTATTTTCTTTCATTTTCTATCTCATTAGCATGAGACAACACAGAACGTTATAGTGTATAAGAAACCATTATTTTGAAACATTTCACCACAAGTTTGATATACTGAATATTCCTTTTAGTAAAAATTACTCTAAAAACTAATTTAAATATCCACTCTTTTGCTTCATGCTTATGCTTACAGTCAGCTAGAATTTAAAATAGCTAAATATGGTATTGTAGGAAATTTGTTGTCTGTGCATTTCCATAGAAAACTAGTTATTCCTGACAACTGCAAAAAGACTATGTCTAGAAAAATGGATCTAAGATATAAAAGTAGAGAGGTCCTCTTGTATTATCCTATAATAGCAATTGTGACTTGTTGGGTTTATTCTCTCTTCCTTTTAAATCTAAATATGATCAAAGCATTTATGAAATTTTGAAAGTTCTTTCTAAAATAATTTAAGGGTTTTTTTTTTTTTCTTTTTCCTAAAAGCATATTTCAAAGAGAGGCAATAAAAACAGTTTGTAAATCCTCAGTAAAACAAGTACAGCATATTAATGGCAAAACAGTAGACACTTCTGTATCACAGAATATACCACTCAATGACCAGAAACAAAATAGCATTTACGTTGGATTAAATGCTATCATGTTTTATTTGGTCTTAATTTATCATTCTGCATTTCTGTGATTTTTAGTATTACTATGATTTCTATTAAAAAAAGACCAGATCATATGTCATTTCAAAATAAACATTGTAAATATTTTTGTAATATATAAAAATATTTTATCTATTTTCCCTGATTAGATAGAAAAAGAGCAGATAAAGCATTAAAGGGAACCAGTCTGTCTGTGTTATTCTTTTCTTTTGCAAGTAATAAATAACATTTGAAAATTACATCATCTGCATCTGTCTCATTGGAAACATCTATTACAAAAATTACTATGGTCTCAGTGTTAGGATAATTAATTCTTATTAATGACATTTTGGGGAAGATGTAATTGCTTATCATTGTTCTTGTTCTTTTTACAGTTGTTCATTTATAAAAAGGGAAAGAAAAGTGATAGCATTAGTTGCTCCTGTTACATGTAAAAATTTTATTCTGAATTCCCATAAAAAAAAATTGTTGCTGACGTTACCATTCCTGTAGGATCCCCTCTCTATAGATGGTAGACCCTGGTCAGCACAAAGAGAAGTGGGATAGAAACAGAGAACAGACTGAAGTTCAGAATTGTCTGTAACTTCTGCACAGGAAGAGAGCTTGGCATGTTACTTCTATCAATGCTTGTCCACTGAGAGGAGAGGTGGAGAGGTGAAGTGGAACTTTCCATATTAAATGGCACAAATGTGGCATGAGTAGAGCTCTAAGAACCACCAGTCTGTGCTTTTTGTACCATGGGGTGCTGCTCTTCCGATGTTCAGTAATTCTGCTTAACATTTCAGCATTAAGCTGAATGAAGATGAAATGAAAAATTATTAATTAGATTTAATGAAAAAAAAACCCCAGTAACAGCCCATAAATAAACAAACAAAACAAAAGCAGAATGTTTGACTGATTCCAAGAAAGAAATTGAAATTAAGACAATTTTCTGCAAGTATTTCAATTTTGTCTCTTACCTCACTTTTTTTTTTTTAACATGATATTTGAGGTCTGATATGAATATGTTGCTTTCTTCTTAGACCCCTCTTCATTAGAATATTTCATTTTATCTCCTGAAACATTCTTCCATGTAAAGCTATCAAATCTACCTATTATTCTTTTAAAAATATTTTGTTATAGTAAATTATGGAATCAAGAATTTCAGTCCTAACAGTCACATGCTGTTATTGCAACTATATTGCAACTACAGAATTATTTTTTTTTCAGGTACCTTGTTTTCTGTATAGTATTTATTTGGAGGAATATATAAATATTAGTAATGTATCATGAGGTAGAAATCAAACAGTCAATTAATTAATACACGATTAGAGAAATTAGGGTTTTGATATTTATATACTTACTTCAAAAATGGTTTTGAGTCTTGTAAACACAGAGTATCTTCAACTACATTCATGGTGAGAAAGAACCAACACAGATAATGCAGTTCACCTAAAATTAGATGTTTGGAAGCCAGATTATGAGTACAGCCTGAAAAAACAACCCTCTCCAGGTAGTAGAGAGAGAGAGAGAGAGAGAGAAAGAAAGAGAGGGGGAGACAAAGTATTTCAGAAGTCAAGTCATCCCACTGTGAGACTGATGTCTTTAATAGATGGAATGTATCACCTTCTCAGTGTCATTTACCAGTGAAGGCAGGAAGCCAGGATGACTGATTGGATGTATGTGACTAGCTTTTACTAATGATAGCTCATATGGAGTTCGGCCCATTAGAATTAAACTACAGAATATTGCATAAGAGTAAAGAAGGTCTACTCTGTAGTCACTAAAGAAAGTAGAAAACAAAGTAGAATCAGTTATTGGAGAAGAACGGAAAATTGGATGAAGTTTTCTACATAATACATTCACCAGGGATATGTGAAGAAGGAAATGTTAAAGAGCAATTAGTTAAACAGAGAGACAAGAAAGGTTAAGAATGCATATGGATTTCAATCAATTAATCACCCTTATGTGACTCATACGAGTTGGCACTGGAGATATTTCATGCTTCCTTTGACATTCACAGTGCCTCACTAAGGAGGGCTTTCAGCATAGCTGAAAGGAGCTGAATTGGTTTACTGACATTTATTCCCTCATCCTTGCTTCATTATGGTTCTGCCTCTCTTACATTGTCATTCCATTGATTCAATCCAGCAGAAAGAATGGCTTTAGCAGAATATCCTTTGGTATCTAGCTACTAAGTATGGCTAGGAACTGATACATCTGCAGAAGGATTTGGACAGGCTGGATTGATAGAAAAAAGTCAGTTGTATGAGGTTCATCAAGGCCAAGAGCTTGTCACAACATTCCCGTGAAGCACTACAGGCTTCAGGAAGAGTGACTGGAAAGCTGCCTGATGGAAAAGGACCTAGGGATGCTGGTCAACAGCAGCTGAAAGTGAGCCAGTGTGTATCCAGGTAGCCAAGAAGGCTGATGGCATCCTGGCTTGTATCAGAAATAGTGTGGCCAGCAGGACTAGGGAAGTGATGATCTCACTGTACCTGGAATTCTGTGTCCAGTTCTGGGTCCCTCACTTCAAGAAAGACATTGAGGTGCTGGAATGAGTCCATAGAAGGGGAACAGAGCTGGGGAAGGGTCTAGAGAGTGAGTCCTATGAGGAGCAGCTGAGAGAGCTGGGGCTGCTTAGCCCGAAGAAAAGAAGGCTCAGGAAAGACCTTACTGCTCTCTACAATTACCTGAAAGGAGATTGTAATGAAGTGGGAGTTGGTCTTTTCTTCCAACTTAAAAGCAGTAGGATGAGAGGATGAAGTGGTGTCAAGTTGTACGAGGGGAATTTTAGATTGGACATTAGGAAAAAATTCTTCATTGAAAGCAGTGTCAAACACTGGAACAGGCTGCCCAAGGAAATGGTTGAATCACCATTCCCAGAAGTATTTAAAAGGTGTGGCAGTTGCAGACATGGTTTAGTGGTGGGCTTAGTAGTGTTAGGTTTGCAGTTGGTCTCAGTGGCCTTAAAGACCTTTTAAAGCCTAATTTATTCTTTGATTCTACATCTTTTACAAACTAGGTTTGTTTTCAGAGGATAACTGAGCTGATACTACTCCATCAGTGAAACAACAGAGCACTGATGTTTTCAAGTGTTTTCTTGGATGCAGATGCCTAAATTTCAAATCCCTGAAGACATCAAAATAATATTTCTAATCTTTTATTTTGGAGATAATGCACAGATTACTGGATACATGTTTCTTCATAGTTTCCATTTTCTTCAAAGTTTTGGGGTATTTGGCTATTTTAAAGTATCAGGACATTCATAGTTTGTCTTTTTATAATTTTGGTAAATCTTCAGATTGAACTAGATCCTTGGTGTTACCAAAGGTTCTGGGGTTAGTTTGTTTTGTTTTTTCTGTTGTGAGGTTTCTGTAATAGCTATCATTGACTGGGTTTAAATTTTTTTTTCTCTAAATTTTAGAAGAAAATGTGTTGGATAGACTTTGCAATGCCATTATCATTAGTCTGGTCTGTTCTAATAGCCTCATTATTTTTAACAATCAATTATTTTTATTCATCTGTCAAAATAATGACACTACATTATAATATGTGCAGCAGTATCTAGTTTAGCAATTTACAGAGCAGCTATCTCTCAAAATCCTGTCAGTTTCCAAGCAAGTTCTTTAGATATTCCACACAAGGAGGGTTTAATTATTTAAATTTTTTGACATTACAAAAGATTTTATCATAGTCACACAGAAACATAATAAATCATAGCACGATCACATGCAGTTGTATCACAATACCAACCTGATTCTCATCAACAGTCTAAAATATGCTCACCATCATGATACTGGTTGTCTCCAGTGGGAAGGAATACATGGGTTGAATATAGACAATGTCCATTGCTGTCTTCAAAGTTAATTTTGTTGTTTGCTCAGTTTTTATACTCTTTGTGGGCTCTGATGTATACATTTGCCCCATGCTGGTCTGGCTTGGTCAGAGTAAGATTCACACTTATTTTTTTTTTTAGTATCTGAGATTGCAGATTTATGTGCCAATAATGTGCTGTTTGTGTAAACTTTTTGGGCTGGATCTTGACAGGAATGATGACTGTTTTCCCCATGGCTTTTTTTCAGAGAGGAAACATTCAGTTCAGTAACTGCTGAGCGCTCAACAGCTCAGTCATGCTGTCTAGAAAATTCTATTTCTGTTAGGACATGTGTCGGTAACTGTCACAGCAATAAGTAGCTAGAGGGACAAAGAATCCCTAAAATAAAAGGTACACACAATTGTCTTGTGATTACTGTAATATATTTTTATTTATGTTTTTTTCTGCTTCACCTTTTACTTCTGTACCAAACTTTGGAAGTACTATGATAGTGTCAGAATTGATGGCAAAGAGGATACTTGTTTCAAGAGTGATGCATGAAGATAACATGCATCAAAGAATATGATTGTTACAGCTTTTTGTTACTAATGACAAATAGTGTAAATGACATTTTATTTCCCACAGTGTTACATTTTCAATAGGAAAGTTGTTTAAGTTCCTGCTAAAACTTGTATCACACAATCATAAGACTGTTTGGCATGGAAGGAACTTACAGGTCATCTAGTTTCAACCCTCTCACTGATACAAAAATATCAGAATACAAAAGTTTAGCAATGACAATCCATTGCAAAATTTCAATCAATATATTAAGTTCCTATATAGAGGTGGCTGAAACATTAATAAATTTCATCAAAAGAAATGAATTTTTTTCTAGTTTGTAGAATTATATTTGTATACAATAATTGCCTCAAACTTATTTCTGTAAAAGTTCCCTGCTTAATTCTTGACAGGCAACCTTTTTGTATTACTTAATATATTCTTACCCATTGTTTCAGACCCCATGCAATGATTATTAATTTTTGACAGCAGTCAGTTACAGTGCATTCTCACAAGAATGGTTTGATACATAGATGTTCATAAAGTTCCCTGGCCCAAAGGAATTTTGCATTGCCCATATTATCACAAAACAAAATCTTCTAGATAGAAGTATTGAAAGTACATACTCAAAGTTGTAGATTACAAAGCAAAATAATTCATTCTTTGTTGCTGTACTCCTAGAAATACCTATTTTGTATATTCTAGAATAGAATAGGAGTATATGTTGACTTTGTTGGCTCTCATTGACAGGTGAATAAAGTATCATTTCTCAATCTGAAACTAACGCAGAATTTCCTATTGTTTCAAGGAAAATAATTCAACAAATACAGAAATAACCAACAAAAGGATTTCTGCTCTTTCTGTGCTCTTTTATTCATAGATAGCAATAAAACTGTGGTGTGTTTTATTTTGGGGGGTATTAATTGTTTGCACTGGTCCTTTTATTATAAGTTGACAACATGCTGATAACATTTTTTAAAAGTTCTATAACACTTTTCATCCATTTTTTTACAGTCTGAGATACTCTGTGTTGAGGCACTCACGGGCTTCATCTCATCTTCTATATCTGTTTGAAATATTGCTGAAGAGAGGGGCCAATGGGAAGACATTTATTGACCAAATAAGACCTCAAACCCTTTGGAGGTGAAGCCTACTCTGGAGTATTTCTGAACTAAAATGAGACTGTTAGAACACCTGCACAGCTGTGATTCATTAGATGATTCAGTTACAGGTTGGCAGAGCAAGCAGGGAAAAGATAATGATTGTATGAGAGGCTTATCTGAAAGCTCTAAACTACATCTGACCTCTCTAATAGTTTAGGTGCATTTGGAAAAGAAACAAAGAAGCACAAATTACCTATTAACACATTTACTTTTACTTATTTGAAGAAGGATCCAGCAGGTGCTTCTGCCCCAGATAAAGACCACTGATCAGCTTAAATAAGGAGAAATCAACTTGTCTGTGAAAGGTTTGTGGTGTTTGTTACCCTTCTAAACTGGAACTGAGATGTATGGATGTGGATACTTTGAGCTCTTAGTGTCTTTTTCTCCTGAACTGCTGGTGCTGGTCACAACTACAGTAGATGCCCTGATTAATATGGGTTCTGTGCCATACCTCTGTGTTGTTAGATAGACACCATAAACTAAAACTTGAAATTCTCATGTTATACACATCCCACTTTAACAAAAGAATTTTACACTTAGGGTTAATTATTGTCATTCTGCTCTTAAAATTTCTGAACTGCCAGATTTCATTGTGGCAAATTCATAATCTGTTAATAATGAGAAGATGCTGTCTTAGTTTAGAGACAGGTATCTGCCAGGGAAAACTCCAGTTTTCCCTGGAATGAAGAACGTAACCCACCCCCCACCCCCCCTGCCCCTTCCCTCCGAATTACTATAATTTTGCAATTAAGGGCTTTCAGGCAAAGGTTTGGGAATAGGAATAGCAGTTCTTTACTAGGAATATTAAAATAAACAAATGTAGTAGAACAAAGACAAGCAAACAAAACAGGAAAAAAACTAAAAACCCCTGACAGAGTCAAGGATGTGACCTGACACCCTGTTGGTCAGGGTGTTAGAAGCAGTCCAGATGAATCCTTCTGGAGTAACAGATGTGGTTCTGTGGAGTAGAGATGATCCTGTAGAAAAAG
>VZUI01047719.1:0-58482 GCA_013401135.1 Cettia cetti | reverse complement strand
ACTGTCCCAAATCCCAGTTTATATCGAGGTGAGAATGCTTGGCTCATCCCCCTGGGCGGAGCATCTCACAATGGGATGGGAGGTCCTTGATGGCCCATTAAAGAGAGATAGCTCCCAGAGGGAGTTATCTATGAGTCATGGGCAAGGCATTGATGGGCCATTAACAGAAAATAGCTCAGGGGGTTTGGGAAGAGCACTGCTCCAACAATTGGATTTATCAGTTCGTGAAGATAGTGATAGAATACATTCCACACCATAACCCAGGACACAGTTGTCTGGAAGTTAGCAAAAGTGTAACCCATCTAAAAGAAGGGCCATAAGGAAGTTCCAGAGAACTGCAGGGCTGTCAGAAGTGCACTTTAAAAAAGGAAATCAAATACTGATGCTTGTTCAGTTGCATATGTTATAATTTCTTACATAACCATAGTTTTTAATCCTCCCAAGATTGTCAGCAAAGTAGTAGATAATAGAATTTGTAATCTCAAAATTTTTATCTAGAATATTAGGACATGAGTGTTCTTTGAGGAACCCTCACCATTATATTACAAATTCCCATTATGCATAATCATCATATGGTTCATAATTCTATTTTCTGCTACTGTTATCTAACTTAGTAAGGTGTATCTTTTGACCTTGCGACTGAACCCTGATGATGGAAAAGATCACAATGGCTGTGCAGCTCTTCAGAAGGACCTTGACAGATTTAGAGATGGGCAGAGAACTGTCTGCAATTCAACAAAGGCAGACGCAGGGTCCTGCACCTGGAGAAGAGTAACTCCCGTGTACTAGTAGAGATTGGGGCCCAGCCTGCTGCTGAGCAACTCTTTGGAAAAGGACCTGGGAGTTCTGGTGAGCAACAAGTTGCCATGAGCCAGCAGTGCCCTTACTGCCAAGGTGGCAGTGGTATCCTGGGATGCATAAGGAAGGAAGAAAATTGCCAACAGGTCGAGGGATCCTGACCCTCTATTCAGCCCTAGTGAGGCCACCATCTGGAGCGCTGCTCTGGGCTCCAGAACAGCAGAACATCTGGAGCCAGTTCTGGGCTCCTTAGGACAAGAGGGACATGGAGCTCATGGAGTGAGTTCCACTTGAAGATGAGGAAGAACTTTACCGTCTGGATGACTGAACACTGGCACAAGTGGCTAGATTGTGAGACATCGTGAAGTATCCTTCTCAGGAGTATTTAACAACTGTCTGGATACAATTCTCTGTTCTAGGATGACCCTGCTTCAGCAGATTACTCACTATGGTCACTTCCAATCCTACTTCTTCTGTGATTGATTCTCTGATTCTATGGCTGCTGGCTAGGTGCAACTCACAGGAAATATTTATTCACCCTTCTGGTGTCAAACTCTCTTACATTTATAAACAAATGCAATTATTTTAAAAATCTTTCTATATATACACGTAGCATTGGGGGTTTTTTCCTTTTTAATACTTTCCCCTAGAAAAGAAGAGGGAAGAAAAAATGCCCCTAATATAAAGCATTATATTAATGTTTCAAGGCTACTTCTGCACTATTTGAAACTTTAAAGCTGTCTCTCTTTTTATAATTTCCCCCTCATCCCCAGCTAGACTGTAAAGTAGAAGCATAAATGCCATCATTTTAGGTATTCAGCATAGACAGATAAAGAGAAAGCAGTTACATTATAAATATATGCACTAATTTTAAAATATGCTGCTAGCTCTAAAAGATTGTTTTCTACAAGTCAGTATTTAATGACGCAGAGAGGACCAGTAAACTCTTTTAGAAATGCCTAGGCATTTAGCTCCTCTAAAAATTGAACCAGACTTTTTGTTACAAATATAACATCAACATATGATTCTGAATTCAATTTTTAAAATTGAAGGCTAATGGAATCAAGGTTTTCACCAGATCAGTGAAAAGTTATCAGATGCAACTTTTTTTTACAGAAAGACAAAAATGCAGCTGTATACAGATCTTCAAAGCTAAATTCTCAAGTATTTTTATTGTAAAGAAGAGTTGTTTCATATGTCTTGTAGTATGTGGTTTTTTGTATCTAATTGTAGACTGTAAAATGTTGCTGACAAGTCTGATTTTCTCTAATATAGAGATGTAAACCTATACTTTTAATATGAAGTTAGGATAAATGTCTCAGTACAAGGCGTGAAATAATCTTCCAGAGTTTGCACTGCCTACAGAGAAAACTGCATGAAGATTTTAGGCTGAAAACATGATTATCATATACCCAAACTTATGTCTAATGAATTTCATCTTGCTGCTTTTTCCTGCCTGGATAACAACTTCTGAGAGCAATTTTAATTTCCTCCATTGGTCTGTAAATATTTACATTAGTTATCTATTCCCAGGGGAATGAAAAACAAGGAAAGCTATCAGCAACATAAAATTAAACAATACAAAAATACTCTAGTTGTTGATCCATAGTTTTCACATTTTGGAAAGTAGTATGGTTTTATAGTGGTTCTCTTTAAGGTAAACTGCTGGAGGACACAAGCCAGGAAAGGACCTTATGATCAACATTTCTTGATCAAGAAGGTACAACTTTTTCCATTTGTTGGAATCAACCTTCCTTCTCAAAAACATCTGAAACTGTTCGTCTGTTGCCAAACAGGAGAATAGAGACAGCAAAATATTTGGGCTTTTCTACAACATACTTCAACTCTCTCCTTTGAAAATAGGTAATCAAATTAATTGATATTTCTGTTAAAATTCTTGAATAAAACAGTTTCAGTGTCTGTCAAAGCTGTAGAAGTAGTAAATTTTTTTGTTTCCACACTGTCGAGTAATGACAACACAGAAGAGTTCTTTTTGGGCAGGATCAGCCCAATTGGCCAGATCTGGTGTCGACTAACTTGGTAGTTATTGTGATAAATGTTTATCCCAATGCTTAAAAGTACCCATTACTTTCAATGTAGCCTTTAACAGTCCATTTTATTGGTTGATTTTTCCAGAGGTTGATGAGTTTACAGGGGATGTGACATGATCTTTGTCCCATGTTTTTATGAAGTTGCTTTGGAAATTGGTTCTGTTGTCTGGCTTACTTCTTTCTGGGGTGCCATGTCTCCATGATATTTTCTTTTCAAGGCTCAAGATAGTATTTCAGGCAGTAACACAGGGCAGAGAATATGTTTCCAACTAGCCAGTGGATGCTTCCACCATTGTAAGCATATGGTGCTTTCCTTGGTGAAGTGTTTTGGAGTGTGATACAATCTATCTGCCAGGCCTTCCCATATTTATATTTCAGATAATTTCCTCAGGTACTGGATACCTTTCTCTATTGGGGTCCACTGGCTGGCATATAGAATCTTCCTTGAAGAATACTTTTCCTTCACACTAGATGAGATTTCCTCTAGAGGCTAAGAACTTGTGTCCTTTTTCCAATTACCTTTTCAATGCCCCCTTCCCTAGAATGTTATCCCAGTGGCTTGGCTTCCCTACAATCTAACTCCAGGTTACTGGTCTCACCAGCCAAAGTGTGGGAAACTGGAACTTCACAAACATTTCTTTTTTACTTCTAGACCAGTTTAATAAATAAAAACATTATCACTACATTGTTTGAGTTACTTTTGCTGTGATTTATATTAACAGTATTTTCGCATCAAAAGTTATGTGGAGACAATTTTTTAATTTTTCAAGCAGTTAGGGAAAATATTTTTGAAACACTTCATTAATCTATAAATTTTTTCTCAGAGCTGTTTTCTGTTTATGCATAAAACTCCCATCATATATACATCACAGAGTCTTGAGAAAATATAGATTGTAAGAGAGCTCTGCAAATCCTCTGGTTCCAAACCTCTTGTAAAAGCAGAGCCAAGCTGATCTTGATGCCTTGAGAGGCTTCCTAGAATAGAGTCTAGGCACAGTTAAAGGAATAAAATAGGTATTTATTAAAAGGCCTTCAAAGAATACACCTTGGGCAGTACAAGAGCCTGGCCAAGGCTACATCCAAGATGGATGACAGGTCACATGTTCTCACACTTTTATAAGTTTTGGTACATTTACATATTGGGGTTAATTGTCCAATTATAGCTTCAGGTAATGCAGTCCCATTCTTCCATCTTGCTCTCCTCAATTCGCTGTCTATACTTTTTGGGCCTGCAGCTGCAAGGGTGTCCTTGGTTCTTGGCTGGAAAATTATTGTTTGGTCTAACAAAACTGTGAAGAGAACTTGCTAAGCCTTTATTTAAGTTCAGAATTGTATACTAATGCAGTACAAAATCTGGAAAATATGAAAGCTAAAACTCAAGACATCAAAGTCCCTGTCAAGCTGAATCTTGAATTTCTCTGGTGACAGAAATTCTGCTTTGTCTATGTGCACCCTTATCTAATGTTTGAATCTTCTCATAATGAGGAATTTCTTTCTTTTATTTAGCAGAATTTCCCCTGAAGCAACTTGTGCCTGTCACCTCTTGTCCTGTCACCTTGCAGCCTAGTGAGAAGACAACCTATATAAGTTCTCTGAAACTCCCTTTTAGCTACTCGAGACTGTGATTAGGAGTTGCCCTCTGAGCCTTCTCTACTCTGGGCTGAATAAACCAGAGTTCTTCAATCTTTCTTCATGTGCCAAATCATTCAACCATCTAATCATATTGGCAGCCCTTTGTTGGACCCTGTCCAGTTGTTCAATGTCTCTCTTAAACTGGTGAATCAAAACAGTCAATCAAGCATAACAATCCTCTCAATGAGAATTCATGTTGAGAACTGCCAACTTACTGTGTCTTCAATGACTAAGACAGATGGCCCTAGGCAATTATTGGGGGTTTTACCAAAAATATCATAAAACTTGAATTCTCTTGGCATAAGTTGCTTTGGTATTTTTTTGCTTTTGTTTGTTTGTGTTGTGTGTGGGTTTTGTTTCATTTTGAATAAAAAATGGAAACAAAATCTAAGTTTTATTAATATAATTTTTCTCCTTATTTTCTTTGGTTTGTGAAAAGTTGGGAGTAAACTAGCAGTGTATGCTGCTAAATGCATGAATAGGATCACAGCCAGGAAGCTGAATGGAGTTACTGTTCCCCTCTGCTAACATTTCTGAGATCACAGAAATGGAGTTCTCCATCTAGTTCTGGATCTTAGACTACAAGAAAGAGACTGTCACAGCAACACAGAATCTCAAAATGGATAAGACTCGAAGGGACAGCTGGAGGATCACTTAGTCCAATCTCCTTGATCAAGCAGGGTTCCTTAGAGCATGTAACTGAGTATTCTGTCCAGAATTTAACATCTTCAGAGAAGGAGCTTCAGTGACACTGCACATCCTTATACTTCATATATAGCTCGATGAAAAACTTTTAAAGGTTTAAAGATTATTAGCAATTCTCTCTGACAGGAAGTAAAACTAAAATTGAACTATAAAAATTTAAACCGTAAGTTTTAAAAATATATCTAGAATTAAACCTTATTTTTTTATTCTGAGATCTGGTGCCTTAATTCACATTCAAAATGGTATTAGTCTTTGGAATCGAAATTTAATCTAAACTTTTGTTTTGAAGCCTTACCAGAAGTTAAGCAAAATAATTATTGGTTTGTGTACTTTGGTTTCAAGTAATTTTAGGCACAAAATCTTAATTATATCATCATGACATTATTACTGAGTCAAGACACCCATTGTTGACAAGATTTCAGTTCTATAAAATGCTGACAATCTTGGATATGCCATATAGAAGAATTAGGCCCAAATCCAATGAAGGATCAAGCTTGTCATTGCAATTAACATAGAAGTTATGTCCCCAAACAATTCTTTACAATTGAAGGCTAGTTCAACTGCTAATTCTAGCAGTTGTATTTTGAAATAATTAAGAAGCATGTCAGTGGTCTTGAGAAACTACATAGTTCAGCATACAGCTTTCATATTTTGCAACTTTTAGGATGAGGATTATCTGAATGTATATATGCAAGTAAAAAAGAAGTTTTTAATTTTGATCCATATGAGATGTAAATAAAATGCAAAACATAAATATGATATTGTTATATGCCTTGATAAGAGATGAAGTGCAATGATCACTATGGACCAAATTCAGTTTACGTCATGAAAGTGTTTTCTACTAGTGCAATAAGTATTTTAGATGTACAAATGGTAAGACAGCTCTCACTATATACACAGAAATCTCTATTAATGTCAAATAACATATTAAATTATTTTTAAAATACTTAATGTTCTATTACTAGCCCCTGTAGTTATTTAAGCAGGGTATGCAGGATTGCAAGTGGCAGAAAGACCAGTGTAAGTTATCTTGTGCCTTTGTAATGTTCAAGTCAGTAACATACTGGAAACAAAACAAAAATCAGGATTGCTTTAATGAACCATCTTGTAACTGTATTATATGACTTTTTTCTTCACATCTCAAGATTAATATGTACTTAAGGGTGCAAAGAGTGCAGCCTTAAGAAATACTTGCTCAATAAAGTTATAGATGTTCTCAGTATCTAATGATGGTTTTCATGTGTCTACAAGATGAGAATGAATTTCTGGTGTTTTTAAGATAGACTTAGATTGATTAATTTGAGTAGAAATGCAGATGTAACAGAAAAATGCCTAAAGGTTTAGCATTCCAGTCTCTTATTGACTGTTCTCTGTAAACATATTCTGGTTGTGGCTGGGATGAAGTTATGAAGCTAACTCTCTTTATAGCTATCTGCATGGTGCTGCGTATTGGATTTGTGTGGCCACGTTTTGGTAGCAGGAGGGCTACAGAGGTGTCTTCAGTAAGAAGTTGCTAGAAGTTTAATCCATGTCCAGCAGAGCCAATGCCAATCAGATCCAAGATGGGTATGCTGCTGGCCAAGGCTGGGCCAATTAGAAAATGTTGGTAAAAACTCTGATAATTTATTTAACAGGAAAATAAAAGCTATTTCACAAATATAATTGCAGCCAGAGAAGAGAGGAGTGAGAACATGTGAGAGGAACAACTCTGAAGATATCCAGGTCGGTGGTGAAGGGCAGAGCAGGAGGTGCCCTAGGCACTAGGGCTGAGATTCCCCTGTAGCCCATGATGGGGATTATGGTGAGGCAGCTGTGACCCTGCCACCCATGGAGGATCACAGGCATGCAGAGATCCATTTGCAGGCCGAGGAGGAGACCCAGGCTGGAGAAAGTGGATGCCTGAGAGGAGACTGTCTCCATGCAAGCCTTGTCCAGGAGCAGGCTCCTGTCAGGGACCTGCAGCTCTGTGGAGAGAGAAGGTCGTGATGGAGCAGGTGTCCTAGTAGTACCTGTGACTCCATGGAGGACCCACACTGGAGCAGGCTGTGCCTGAAAGACAGCACCCTGTGGAAGAGTGACCCAGGCTGCAGCAGCTCATGGAGAGCTGTTGCCTGTGGGATGGACACACAGTGGAGAAGATGGTGGAGAGCTGTCTCCCATGGGAGAGATACCATGGTGCAGCAGAAGAATAACTTCTCTCCCTGAGCAGAGGGAGAAATAACTTTTGATGAACTGACTTTAACCCACATTCCCTGTTTTGCCGAGTCACTGGAAGAGAAAGTATTGCTCAGGAAGGAGGGAGAGGTGGGGAGAAGATGTTTTTCAGATTTATTTTACTTCTCATTATCTTGCTCTGATTATTTTAGTAATAAATTCAAGTAATATCCCAAATTCAAGTCTGATGACACACCATAGTTTTGGCTACTGCTTAGCAGTACTTACACATCATCAAGACTTCTCTGTCTCTCCCCCTTCGCCAACTCCATCCCCACAGTGTGAATTAACTGGATGTCAGCAAGAGACTGAGATTACACAGCCAGCACAGCTCACCTGAGCTGACCAGGATAGCCAATGCCATATTACATTGTGTTAAGCAGTAAAAGCTGGTGGAATAAATGAATAAGTGGGGGAGGAATTCATGTGTCTCCAGTGGTGTTTGTCTTTCCAAATATCAAGTACTAAAGAGCTGCTTTCCTTGAAATGGGTAAGGATCTGTCATATGGAAGGTAGTAAATTAATTCCGTATTTTACCAGTGCTTGCAGCAGGGTTTTTTGTGTGTAATTAAAATGGAATTACCTTGATGCATGAGTCTTTTCTCATTCTTTCTCTTTTTCTTCCCATTCCCAAGTTGGGATGGGTGAGTGAGTGAGTGAGTGAGTGAGTGAGTGAGTGAGTGAGTGAGTGAGTGAGTGAGTGAGTGAGTGAGTGAAAGGTGGGCTGGGTGTTTAGCTACTGCTCAGGGTCAAGCCATCATGCATATATAAGTTATGTAGGCCATGAGATTCATCACAGGAATAATCTCAGTGTAGTTACTGTGTGTGTTCTTCATTGTCTCAACAACTTATTCAGGAAAACTAAAAATTACAAAATCACCTTGATTAAGCAGAAAACACTGTAGAAATAAGCAAAGCATTATTGTTTAAATCTATTCTCCTATTTATCCAATACACCACTGAACCATGATCTGTTCTGTGAAGAAATCTGCTTGTCCCAGAATAATCAATAGTCAAGTTATATTTCACAGGAGCATGAGAGATCATTAAATGTTATTTTGTCTCTTCTGGAGCAGCAGTGAAACTAAGTCTTCAATTTTCTATGTTTTTCAGTAAGTACACTGTGGATAGTGCTGAGTACTTTTCAGTCTGTCAAGATGAGTTGTCTACTACCCTGGAAAATTGTTAAAATAGTCTGGGGTTTGCGTTTCTCACAGTTGATATTTAGTGTGCACAAGTAAACTATTGTGTGTTAATACTCTCTGTTGCTGCTACCATTTCAACTTTGATTAAAAAAAATTTTTTTTGGATTTAAATGGTAAATGAACAAAATTATTATGCAAGACTACAAAAAAAAAAAAATTACAGAGCTTCTATCCTGCAAGCTCTTTGTCATTTAAGAATCTCAGATATATAATCCTCCCAATGGAAGAAAGTTTGATGCACACCAGAAAGGCTTGGTGTCATTTCTTCAAGATCTTCTGGAAAAGTTCACTTGAGAGAAATTCAACATACTTTTGGATTTTTTCTGTGTTACACATAAACAGAAACTTTTAAATTATGTTGTAATTATAATAAAAAAAAAAAAAAGCCTAGATAAGGGAAAACAGAGGCAAATTTTGAGTTTACATGTTGTGGTGATGCCCAGAGATGGAGAGGATGATTGTATTCTGATTAAAAATTAGAAGCAAATGAATAAGCAAATTATGCAACAATTGAATGATGAGCTTGATGCATAACGAGAATGTGGGAGCATGCCAAGAGGATCTGTACTTTTGTGGTATAGGTGTGAGTGAGAAAAACAGTTTTTTGGGAAACATTGCTTAAACAAATTGTTTTTCAGAAGACATAAATAAATTGCTAAAGGAGAAGACAAGAAAATGTAACTGGCAAAGTTGGTCCTCACCCTAAGCTGTGAAAAGGTTAAGCATCTAGACTCAGTTAACATCTAAGGTTCTCCTATAATCGTCAAAGACAGACACTTTCAAAGAGTAATTAATCGTAAATATTTTGAATACCTTCTAGCCTAATGGTTGTATGATTTTATATATCCCATTCTGTATATTGCATTCTAAACTGGATAAAATCCCAACTGGCCTTGTCTGACCTCATATCTGACAGCAGCAAGCTGGATTCAGATGACATTCTGAAATTAATTTCATCAATTATTTTGATCCTACTAGCCTAAATCTGTGATCAAAATATTTTGCATTGGACACTTATTTGTCCTCCTCATTAAACACAAGCAAATTCTACAGAACTCATGCTTGAAGACTGGAAAACATAATTTTGCCCCATATTTTTGAGTATACAAAGTTTCTTCCAGAGTAAGTTATTACAATTGCCTGTGCAGCCCCATCAAGCTCATACGCTTTGTGTTGACCTGACAGCACAGGACTGGGACTTCTTTTAGCTTGACTTGTCCTCAGCTGATTTTAATTAGTTTTAACTCTCAGCTAGCTGCAAAATATATTTTAGTTTAGTTTTACCTTGCAGAAAAAAAACCCAAGTAATTGTTCTAGCTGGACTGAACTGTCTGTGATCTCAGAATAAAATGTGCTGTAGATAAGTGTAGGTGTGACCTTATAACAAAATGTGCTGTGGAAGAGAGCAGATATCAGACAAAGACCTCAAACAGCAAACACAAAACACTGCCATCCATCACTGGTCATTACCAGAAAGCTCAAACTTGAGCACCACACCTACCCACTGTTGAGGTCAAAAATAAAAAGCATGAAGCAACTTGGAAGCCAACGATAAGAACAAACACATTTTGACTTGTCATAAACCCCTCCATTCCCAATCTATAAGATGAAAATGGAAAGAAACGGTGGGGAGGTGAGTATAACACTACAGAAAAAGGGCTGTTAGTGGTAATGTAATGTATAACAATTTTAATTATGTGGCTTTTCTATATTAATTTAGACTATGAGTATTAGTATTGCTGTAACATATAAACTGCTGTATTTTGATTAGATTTTATGAGTTTAACTACACAGTAAATTCTTCACTCCATACACACAACATAATCAGTTTTGCACATAAGATTTTGAATGTAACATTAGATGCCTGATTCTGAATGAGAAAATTATTTTGACTTTCACTGAAAATCTTAATTTTCTCTTTCTTTGATTCTTCCAGAAAAACATTTCTTTGGCTTATCCTCAGACAACCCTGGAATTATAACTTTTTTATACTGAAAAAAAAAAAGTTCTAAATTGCACTGAGTAGATTCTACTTTCTCTCATCCCCAATCCACACCCATTTGTCCCTGTCTTCACCAGACTTCTGACATTCACATTAACAATTTGAACACTTAGAACTTAGTTTCGGACCTGGGAGACCCAGGACCATTTTTCCTGATACATACCATCATGCCTGTACCACAGGCAGTCTTCCCACGAAGGTGTGATATAATTTCCACCTGTCAGTAAGAAACAGTGACAATTGCAGCTTGTTCTGAGAAGTTAGCAGAGGCAGAATTTTTTGTTAATATCTCATTTTCAGCCATTTAATTTGAAGATTTAGGTGCCATTAATTCCTCTTCAGTCTTTTGTATCACAATTATTTTGTACTGTCTCTCCTCTATTTATTGTTGCCAACAGTCACAGCTGACTGAATGGTGACAGACATGCCAGCACATTCATAACCCAAAAATAGAGCTAAATGCTATCAAATGCTATCTACTTTTCCACAGAAGAAGATGCTAGCAATATTCTAAAATGGATAACAAGGAGGAAAACACAGTTACCCTGCCTATTCTGAGAATGCTGAGCTCATGACAGGACTAAGCTAACCTGGGCACCTGCCTGTAGGCCAGTGAAGAGATTTTGACAGGAAGTTAGAGAAAAGCTAAATTGTAATAACTTTCATTTGGGAAAAATGCATTAGTCCACATAGCTTGTTAGTATTGTAACTGAGTAATTGAGGCAAAGAAACTGAGTTTAGGCTTTTGGGTTTGATTGACTGGTTGGGGTTTTATCCCTTTTTTTTCACAATTAAAAAAAAATAATAAAAATCAGTAGAAAACCTGAAACCAAGATTCAGTAAAGTTGTATTTCAAGTTTGAGCCTTCACTTGGTCACTAAAAAGCTTGACATACTTGGTCAATAAAAAGCTCTAGACAGAAGGCAATTAGGTAAGTGATGGGTTCATTTGGAATCTGAGCTTAAATGTTCACTTTTTAAAATAAAGTCTAGTGTATCAGACATAATGATAAATATTTCTGTACTTCTATTTAAGTATAAATATAGTTAAGCTATGGTGTTTGTAAGTGTAAGACGAACCACAGTTATGTCTGTCAACCTCAATTAACACACTGCAAAGAAAAAAAGAGTCTTTTCAGCAATCAAAAGAGTTTTTGGAATAGAACAAAAGAAACTTCAAAAGTTGACCATGGCAGTGTGTAATAAAAAACCAAAATTAGTTGAGAAAACTTAACAAAGTCATCAGCTGTCTTATAGGCAACAAATCAGGATCGGAATGTTTCCATCTGCTCTGCCTGGAGGGTGAATCAGTTAATCATTTTTTAACTTGGACTTTTAGATGTCTATAATACAGACAAAATCTGGCATAACATTCCCTCCTTGTCTCTCAGGAATTTACAATTTAATGGTTTAATTGTCGGATCTATTATTTTGTGATGTTCTAGTCTTCTTGCAGAAGAGTACATACATTATCTTCTGTGACCAAACCAAAGAAGGTTTAGTATTTTTCACAGATTTATTCAATGAAAACTAAGAAGTGAAGAAAAAAAATCTAAAAAAAAGTTTTAATTGCTACTTCTGCTTCCAGACCCTTTGATTATAATGGCTATAACTTACACTCAGGGAAGCAGTAACCTAGGAAATACTTCACCATATCACATTTCTGGCTTCCTTACCTCCAACGCTTTTAAGTCATACTCATGGGGTTTTTTTACTGACCTTTAAATATTGCATCGGTATTGAACTTGAATAAGGTACCTATTGATTTCTCACCAGTGAGTAATAGAACAGAAAAATAATTTTACTGGTCTTTAGGTGAACAGTAAACTAACAGGAGCCTTTTTTTAACTCATTTCCAACATCTCCTCAACAATGTTGTTCCACCATATGTATGGGATAGTTTTGATTGTTTGATGGCATTTAGCTCTATTTTCAGAAATTAGAGTGAAGGCAATGTTACAGTGTCATAAACTCAGAAAGCAAAAGAGAAGTCTAGCAGAGCTAAACAAGGAACTCCTGGTGGAACTCATGAGGAAAAAGAAACTATGATTTCTAGAAGAGAGATCAGGCTTTGCGGGAAGATTGCAGTGTCATGGTTCTTACATGCATGAAAAAGGCATGATAGGTCAAAGCTCAGTTAGAGCTAGAACTGGCTGTAAGAACTTGATAAAAAGAGAAGAGCTTCAAAAAGTGCTTCATCATTATGTCTGCCTATCATAATCACTATTGAATACCTGAAAACTTTGTTCAGGATGGACTATGAGCAGCCTGGCTCAAGGCCCATAAAAAGGAAGGTGAAAGTGATGCAAAGTTTGGAGGGGAAAGTGAGGGGCAGAATCCCTGACCTTTGCCATCCCCCCTCCACTACTATCACCTGCTGTGAGACACCCTGGGAGCTGAGGTCGCCAGTGTGGGGAGAATCCTCAGATCTTGTGTCCTTGGACTGAAATCTCCGCCAGTTTTGGCCCAGGTTTGGCCACAGTGACCGGGCACCATGCCTGCCTGTAGGAGGATGGGCTGCTGCATCCTGGCCAAGCTGCTGCCAAGACTGGAGAGGGCAGATAAGATGCTTCAAACAGCAGGATAAAAAATAGGCAAAAACTGCTTCACCCCTTCCGCCCTCCCACCTGCTCTCTGAAGCAGAAACAAAGGTAGCACAATGTGGTGGTGACCTATCCTATGCTTTTTAAAGTAACCTTAGTTTTTTCTAACTGTTTTCTACTTCTGTCTTCCTCTTTGCCTCCTTTACTATTAAATAAAAATATATCCATTTTTTTTTTGGCATCAACATTTAATCTCATTTGGTTTTTACCTCATTTTTTTTGGAACATTTCAAACCTTCAAAGTTCTGTTTTATCCACAGAGAGTTAATTCTCTTTAGTCCCCTGTGATTAAACCAGTTTGTAACACTGGACAGTGTTGTTTCAGATAAAAAGGGCTTCTTAAAGTAGTTTCTGATAGCTAAAGGAGATCTAAAGATGTTGAAGATGGTTATCTGATTAATAGGGATGAAGAAGAGTGGAGGCATTCAGTGAATTTTTTGCCTTAGTCTTTAGTAATACAGTAGACCTTGGGCTTCTCAGTCACCTGAGTATGTGGACCACAAATGTGGTGGACCCTGAAATTGTAAGGAACCAACTGTATCAACTGAATGATCACAAGTCCATAAGGCCTGATGGGATTCACCAAAGAGTACTGATGGAGCTAGAGAATGTTAGAGTAGGATCTGTACTGATCACTTACCAAAGGTCTTGAGAGTCTGTGCAGGTTTTTGCAGACTGGAAGCTAGTCAATGTTATTTCAATCTACAAAAAGGGCACAGTTCTGTAGTTCTGGTAGTCTTATCTCAGTTCCTGGAAAAATTATGGTGAAGATTGCACTGAGTGCTATTGAAAGATATTTAAAGAACAATGGAACCAACAGAGTTAGTCAACATGGGCTCACAAAGGATAAGTCCTCTTTAACTAGCTTGATATCCTTTTGTGATGAGACCACCTGCCTAGCGGATGGAGGGAAGGCAGTGCATGTAGTTTTTCTGGATTTTAGTAAGGCTCACAAAGCCATGCTGGCTGTGGCCAACGACTGCATTGTGTTTCAGGTGTTTTTCAAAACTCCCCCTAAAAGTCTCCATAATTATACCAGGCACTGGAGTGGGACTGGCAGGCCTGTATTTTCTGGGGTCATCTTTTTTGCCCTTCTTGAAAACTGGGACAACATTCAACACCTTCCAGTCAACTGGGACTTCTCCAGGCCAAGACTGCTTAAAAATCATTGAGAGAGGCTTTGACAACAGCTATTGTTTGTTCTCCTTTCTAGACTGTTGTTATCTACAATCTTAATAATCCTACTCTTTATTTCACCGTTTAGGTACTGAATGAAACAGCCTTTTCCTTGTTCATTTGTCCAAATGCAAACCCTTGCATTGCACCAACTAAATAATTCTTTGAATAAGAACTACTTATAGCACTCTGTAAATATGGATTTTTACATAGGTTTGCACATATTTTATGATATCTTAATTTATATTATATAAAATTTATTGGAGGTTGTGATCTGAAGGCTTAACCACTCAAAACTCTACTGGGCCAAAGTTCAATGTATTGTTTAATCAATATTGCCAATTTAAGATATTAGGGTGATTGAGTCTCTCTATGAATAATGTAAAAATTCTCACCAGTTGCACCTACTTTTTACACACCTAATTCCTCCATTGGAATTAATAAGCAGAATGGTAGATTTGTAAAACTGGGACATGAGGAAGCTGAGAATGCTTTATCTGTAAATCCTTTCTGTATAGAGAGAAATTAAAAGAAAGGAATTATGTATTTATACATTTCCATATATAAAACTGTTGTTTATTCTAATGCAAAATGTTTTATCACTCTTGTTTTCACAGTTGCATTTTTGATGATCTGAAATCTATAATTTTTAGTGAAAAGGCAGTTATAGAACACAGATCCTAAACTCAGAAATAATTTTTTTTTCTAGAATAAGGCCAGGCAAATCTTATGTTTCAATCAAAGCTGATCTTTCCGAAGATAACTGCTGAGCTGTAGAATTGATCTCATGCAAGTAATCAGGGACTTTCTATTTACTTCAATGGCCATTTAAGTAGTTCAAATGAAGTGGAAATACTATATATAATATGTCCATCTATTATATGCTCTATTATTTCTTGCTAAAGACAGCCTAGAAAGATCTAGACCAAAATAAGGAGATGACTTATCAATTAACATCATTCTTTCACTCCCAAATACCTCTCCTTTCTACCCCAAACTGAGCTGCAAAGCAGGGAAGGGTGACTGGGGGTGCATGGCCTGTCCATAAAAGGTTATTTCTCCCATTTCTTCCTTCTTACATTCCTGGCCTGTTCTAGTATGGGTGGTCCATGGTCTTATCTCCATGGACTGAAATGTCTACTCTGGAATGCTTGTCTCCACAAGTTGTAGGGAAATGTCTGCTCCAATACCTGTAACATATCTTCCCCTTCCTTATACTGTGATGTTGCTGCCTAGAGGGATGGATGGTTTCACACGCTTTGCTTTTGTTATTGGGGATTTTTTGGGTTGTGTTTTGGTTTTTTTGTTTTGTTTTGTTTTGTTTTTGTTTTTGTTTTCTGGGGGTTTTTGTTTGTTGGTTTGGTGTTTTTTTTTTTGTTTTGTTTTTTTTTGTGGGAGTTTTTGTTTTGGTTTGTTTTTGTCACTGTGTCCTAGGTTAAAATGTAAGATGTGCCCAAAGTATGTATTCTATCACCATCTTCATGAGCTGTTGAAACCAGGTGGGGCAGTGTTTCCCTTATCTGCTGCTAATGGCTCATCAATGCCTTGCCACATGACTCATAGATAACGCCCCCGGGAGCTATCTCTGTTTAATGGGCCATCAAGCACCCATTACATGACTCATAGAATGATATCAGCCCATTGTGAGGTGCTCCTCCCGGGGGGGGAGCCAAGCATTCCCACATGGATATAATCCAGGGTTTGGTACAGCACAGGGCCTTTTCCCCACTGGATTCCCAGAGGACAAGAGCTAGCAGACCTTTCTCTTCAGGACTACTGCTTCGACATGACCATCTCATCTGGACTCCTACTACCACCCTAACAGGGTGTCAGGTTGTATTCTGACTCTGTCAGTATTTTTCTACTATTGAATTTATTTTATTTTACTTTATTTTACTTATTTTCTTCTTTATCTTATTAAATTGTACTTCTGACTTGGACTCTCTCAATGGTTTTGCTTTCAAACTGATACACACTGATAACTGCTTATGTGGAATTTTGCTCTTTCTTAAATATGATTTCCAAAGAAAGCAGCTTCTCTGACAGACTCCGTTGTGTCCTGAGTCCGCTGCAAAACTGGTTGGAATAGACAGGAACAAGCATGGTGTAGACCCTGACCTCTTGCTACAGAGGTATCTGTAAGCACATACCTCCAGCCCTGCCACCACAGCTTTGCCATGTGCACCCAGTACAGGGACTGTTTGATAGGGTTGTGTTCTGCACTGTCAAATCTAGCTTTTAGAGTGATATTAGAAAATGGATCTGCCAGTGTTTAATATTTATAATTTGCCTGTTTGAGATATGAGACACGAAAGTAGAAAAGAAATTTTCTCACCTGTGCTCAGGTGTGTGTTTTGTTACTAGACTGAAATAC
Organism: Cettia cetti; assembly: GCA_013401135.1. Lineage (NCBI taxonomy): Eukaryota > Metazoa > Chordata > Aves > Passeriformes > Sylviidae > Cettia > Cettia cetti. Next base: position 41,723 of record VZUI01047719.1, on the reverse strand, counting down.
CAAAAACTGATGTCAGTTCAGCAACTGCTTCTTCATTCTGCACACACTGGAAATCATGAATCCTAAGCATTTCTGTTTCTCCATCCGAAATTAGCATTCAGAAACCTAGTGAAGGCTCCACAATGCACAGTGTGAAAAACCTAACATTTCCTGGTACTAGCTTCAGCGACTCCCACTCAACATTCAAGAACACTGGCTTGTCCTGAAGATGACTGAGACCCTTAAATCGTCCCTGGTATAGAGGATGCACCAAGTGGCTTATTTTTACTTCATTAATTAAGATACATTAGCTTTACATTATATACTTAGATTACCTTTGCCTCAGTACTGAAAATTTTGGCAATGGAAATAATGACCTTTTTCAAAAGGCATCACACAGAACATAGAAACGATTTTTTAAAATAGTGCAATTGTGTTGAAGCCCACATTTGAATATTAGATTTAATTGTAACACTGCAGTAGCAGTCATATTAGAGAAGTTATGAATTCTTGATACAGGTTTGTATTATAAGAGAGCTATTGTATTTAAATTACTTATTGGTGAGTAAGCAGTATTTAATAAGTAGTTCAATAATCTTCATTAATAGTTGTTGAATTATCCTATGACTGTCACAAACAATAGCCTTCTTTATTGAAATTATTTGTGGTTAATGAAATTTCAAAATCACATTTCTGTTTCTATATATTGCAGACAATGTATTCCATATTAATTAAAGTCTTCCTGTTCCATTATCTTCAGAACATTTTCGTAGTTACATTTGCTGTGAATCTGGCTGCCTTGAAGTCTTCTGTCCTATTTAAGATTCTTCCTAAGTAGGATTCTTCCTTACTTCCTTTTTTGCAAGCAAACATTATTCAAGTTTAGATGGTTCAATGTACAGTATATGGGATAAGTAACTTTTTTAAATTGATCTGGAGTTAAAGGTATTTTTGAACCACATTTTAGCATTTGCTTATGATAATAAAATCTGAAGTCCCTTTTACTAGCTTCAGTCTCCAAGTTTTTCTATACTTATATGGAACATACAAGCTTTTTTCATTCCAGTAGATCTAAAATATTCAGTCTTAATTATCTTAAGGGAGAAAAAAAACCCCTTTCTTCTGAAGTTTTATGTTACCACATACCCCTTAAGATATGATCAGGCAGAGGCCTTTGACTTTTTTCCATATTTGCCAGCCCCAGGTCTCAAAGGATGTAAGCTTTCAACTCCATTTAATTTCCTAATTACTATTTAGATAATTAAATTGCCCTTACTGTTCATGAGTGGCTCTGAGCAGGAATTACACAGCATTTAAAAATGCAGTCTGTACTTTCTTTTGAGAACCAGAGTGACTCTATTCTGTCTGTCCATGTTTTAACAAAGCAAAGTTCTATGTTGGAAATGTTACTAATATTATAAGCAGCCCAGCAATCTAAGCTCATTGTCCTGTGTATGGTGAACTGATAAAATGGCATCATGTCCTTCCTTGTAAGTACATAGTGTATCTGAGAGAGACTGTGAGAGACTGTGATTATAACTTGTGTGAGCCATTATATGAAATTAAGATGTGTATTAGTTAATTTTTTTATAAATTAAATCCGTTGTTTGTTCATAAGAATATACTGAATTATATTTGTCTTATCTTGATAACTTATCGTTGTTAACATCAAAAATTAAATTCAGGTCTGCCACCACAGAAACCTTATTAATTTCTAATTGCTTTACATTTCAATTATTTTTTGTTTTTACCAACCAGAAAGTGCTAAACACCTCACAAAAACCAGCAAAAAATATTCCAATCACAAAGATCCAGATAAAATAAGAGCAGTACTGTGTTGTAAACAGAAAAATTAGGGTCATGGAAGAAAGATGGAGGGAACTAGAGCTATCAAAGAAGATATTCCTCCTCTCAGAGCTCTTGACAGACAACATAACAGAAGAACTGCAGCTGCTACAACCTCCACTCAGCTTTCCCATCCCAATTACTAACAGAGCTGTCCTGAGGAAAGTAAATTTGATACACTTACAAATGAGGTCCAGAATCACCTCAGTTTTGAGTCTGTCATACAGAAGTTAAACAGAACTGGAGTCATTTTAACATAAGATTAAGGATGAAGGCAGTGGTGGTTCTACTTATTAACAAGCAAATCAGGGATCTATCCCTCTGGGGAGGCAACTCTGGTAAGGAGGGCATGGAGGAGTGCTAAGGGCAGCAGCAGCTTTAGCCGCTCGATTTTAATCCACTGCTCCATGCCTGTCAGTGGTCTCAATTAGTCTAACCACACTCCTGGTGTGCTTTTAAGAGTCCTACTTCTTAAGCAAAATGCATGCCTGCTTCTGCATTGCTCCCTTACAAGTATTTATAGACCTCAAACACCATAGAAATAATTTTATCTTTTCTAGTATTAAGCAAATGATTGAAAGGTGTATGTTTACACATAAAACATTTTATGCATTTTTTTCTCATGTTGTTTAACGGTGATAGATATAAAAATATTTTCCTAGAATTTCAGTAGCCTATAGTGTGAAGGGAAAATATACGTTAAGAAACTGTCTACGATATTTTATGTCAAAAAACAGATGATGTAAAGAGTTTTCAACTCAACCGAACAAATAGGTTTTGCATGAGAAGTTTGATTAATTATGCTTTCAAAGCATCAGTGTTCCATAACAAAATAAAGAACTAGCTTGTGGTTTCTTTTTCCTTTTCTCCCAAAAGAATGATGTGATTGGGTTGCACCAGCTATAAAGCTGTTGAAAACAGCCAACAATGTGTTATTCAACATAAAATAAAACTTTTCAGTAGCAAGGGCTGCAGGGCATCCTGTAAGGAAGGAGGATATAGGCCACCCTGTGCCATTCCTGCACACAGAAGCAGGGCCTTCCCTGATGGATTGCAGCCCATGGAGCAGAGGACCAGAAGAAAGTAAGAAGCAGGTGAGGAAGACAAGTAAGAAGCAAGGAGTAGCAGAAGCAAATCTTTGTAGTATGGCCTCAGCCTCCTGCACCATCTGTTGCCACGTCACCAAGGTGGGATTGAGAATACGTGACAAAAGCAAGGGGAATTTAGACTAGGAACAGAAGGAGTGTTTGATTATGCCTTTTGCTTGTCCTGGGGCAAGTTATTTGTATGAAAACAAAAATCAGTAAAATATGGCAGTAAGAGCAACACAGAAAAAAATGAGTACAGGTCATATTTCTGGGTGTTTTATTTTATCCTTATTAGGATCAAAGGAAAACCTCTATTTCAGCAGGACTGAGTTTCCTATAGTCAAACAGATCTTGTCACAAACACATAAAAAATAGTGTGTTACCTAGATTTATAATCTTTCTACATAGGCTTCTTTCCTATTCTTTTTTATAGCTGATGAAAAGAGTGTCTACAGAAGTCAAAAAGAGATTAGTCAAAAAACCAAAATTTTATTAGCAGGTGCAGATTTTTATCAAATATATAAATATTAAAAAATATAAATCTTCTTGTCTGGAGAAATAGTCATGACGTATCATTAAGAATCAGTTTAAAACATAGATCATCAAAAACTACCATTGTCAATGTTACAATAAAAATTTCCTACACATAATTATAGTGAATAAATGTTATACCCAGTTTATTAGCTTCCACATTTGGTAAAAAAGGAGATACAAATTTGTGATATTTAAACTGTCAAAAAATTTAGAAGCCTTGGATATATTACTTGAACTTTAAGTTGAAATATGTGAAGTACTCTTTAGAAATACAAGTATGTGAAGTGTGTGGTTGAAATAGTAAGTGGCAGTGACTAAAAATGGTATTGTGATTGTCTGTGATCTCTTTGCATATACAGAAGTCATTCTGTAGCAGATGGAATAGCTCTAATGCAGAAGTTGAGTGTGGAACAGAATATCAGATGCAACTTTCTTGTCCAAAAAAAAATTGGTCATTGTAGTCTACTGAGCAGTGGCTTGAAAACAGTGAAAATTTGACACAGCGATGCCAGTGCTAGGTTACAAAGAAAATTAATTCCGTATCAACTAACTCATGCCAATTCAAAGTTGCCTAACTAAGTGTGATCTGTTAACAGGCATGTTTGGTGTTGAATCAGCTGTTATCAGTAGGCTGTGCTCCTACTAACACTACTTTGCATTTTCTGTTTTCTTGAAGCTGGTCTAAAACTGCTTTAACTTTCAGATGATTTAATACAATAGTTATGTGACTGCAACAGACTGAGAACAAATCCATGTCACTGCATGAACAGTGTATTATAAATTCAATACTATGATCCTAAAACCATATTTGAGGAGCTTCTCCAAAATCTATAGTCAAGAAGAGATGCTGACAGCTGTTAATGATAATCTTTTTATTTTCAACTAAAAGCAGTGCATGTCATTGCCCATCTCTCACTTTTTACTCCTAAAACACTTATCTAAATATCTTCTTGTTCTTGATACTAGAAATCAAGATTTAACTCCTTTTTTGATGCAGACTAGTTGTAGTTCAAAGAAAACCTTTCCTTGCTCAGACCTGCAACCTGCAAAGTCTTGAGAATATATTTATTACATATTGTGTTACATTGCATTATATTTATGTTAGGTTGCATTATATTATGTTATATGATATTACATTATGTTATACTCTTATTTGCTTTATATATATATTAGTAAATTATTTCACATAAGGTGTCAATATGCCTATATTTGCTTAGGCAAAAAAATTTAAAAAAGAAAATTAATGGCCAAGAAGAAGCAGCATTAGTACAAAATATAAAATAATTATAACACAATTTCTGCATTAGAAATAGAAATAAAGCTCACATTGTGGTAAGAGCATTGTATTTCTTTTCATTTGAAATGTATTATTTAATGAATGATAAAACATTGTCCATGCTGTGTTCAGGGAAAAAATTGGTCTGATTAAAAAAGACAAAGTGGATTATTTTCAGATGTGTGAATGCATGTATTTACATGTGTGTTTATATGAGTATATGTATATATGTATGCGTTTTGTTTAACATATGGTGCAAATAATGCCAAGGTTGCAGGTTTGATCCCAGTAAAGGCCATTACAACTATAGAGTTGGACTCCCTTTCCCCAGAATGTTCTCTCAGAATATTCTGTGGTTCTTTGCGATTCTATATTTTTCCATGGTGTTTTTTGTTGTTACTTATATTAGTTAAAATCCTTATTACCATATCTGAAAAAAGCTACATGAAAAGCTGGAGCATCATGAGGTAATAATACATCTACCTCAAATATCAGAGTGAAATACCAATTTTACATATATAACATTTTGAAAATAATTTCTGTAAATGAAAAAGCCAACATAAAGCATCACACTCTGAGGCAGCTATTGTCTGTGGTAACTGTCAAAAATATCATAAATGGAAGTATAAGCTATCTCTACTAATCCTCTGTTATCTGCTTAAAATATAGGAACACAACATCAAACACAGAAAATTAGCTGAATTTTGGATTGTTTTCAAGATGTTTTACTAATGTTCTCAGATTGCACTAAAAATCTTTATCTTTTGGAAGTCATATTTTGATTGATTTTCAGATGCAATCTGAAAATTTCAAAATCTATGGAACCTTCCTATTTACTTCAGTGAATTTGAACCAGATCTATATCTGACATAATTGTTTAAGATGATTAAAACTGATTTTAAAACAGTTAAAATTCATATTTCTTAATATTAATTAAGAAATATTGCCATCTTTTCAAACAGTTGTGCAAAGAAACCAACCAATTCCCTCATAACATAAATAGCAATAGGTTATTATGGAAGCACAAAGGGATGCTTCATTTTTAATTCAGAAACATCATGTCGTTACAATTGACACACTAGGTCCAAAGAGTTCCAGCTATATGCATATCTATGCTCATATATATTACTTCCCTTGTGGCCAGTTCAGATGTAGTTAGAGCAATTATGACAAAGATAAGTGGTAAGAACAGTAGTCTTACCACTGGTCATTTTTGGTCACCTTTTATATATATTGTCACATATATATGGTCATTTTTGTCACCTTTTATATATATTGTGATAAAGTTCAGATTTTTGGTTTTTTAATAAATTTTAACTATGTTCTAGAAATAAAATCTTTCAGTAAAACTTCAGTAAAAATACAATCATATGTTTTAATTGGTGATTTCTTAGGTAAGAAAAATCATTAGATTAGTTAACTAAGATAGAGATACTGTATTATAATATTTCAGTGAAACCTGAATTCATTGAGTCAGAGATTCCCCTATTATTATTTTAGAAGATACCAGCACTGTAACACAAACATGAATAAAATTATCAAAACTTGATCTAGGGTATACTATTACTGGTATCCAGAGATATTAAGATGAATCATAAAGCTTTAATTATTAAGTTGTAAAAATAGCATGTTTAGATAATACCATATGGTTTTACATGTGTGTGTGGGGGGGTGTTACATTTCTGTTTAACTTTCTTTCAGCTTTAATGCATGTTTAGTTATGTACATATATATATATTTAGTTATTACGTATATATACAGGACAACTCTATTACCGAGACATGAAGAGTAGATTAAATGCTGTGTCAAAAAACACTGAACTGAGTAAAATTAATTTTTAAAGAGTAGTTTTAATTAAACCTAAACCAGAAAAATGGGAAGGAAAATAAAGGATTCTAGTAAGCTATCTGAGCTTGTAATTCAAAAAACAAGAACACCATTAGAAGATATTGCTACAGAACAGAATATGCTGTACTTTCTGGCCTAAGGCCAGGTTTAGTGGTGTTACCACAAAGCACAAATTATAGGAAACATGAGAGTCAGATTTAAGGATAAAAAATGCTCCTTTTCAACCAAAATTGCTTTAAAAATAGTGGCAACCTGTATGATCTGGATAATAAGTATCCATTTTTTAACAAAAAAATTTAAAAAACTGTGACCACAAGGTCACAGTATTGCCTTATCCCACAAGATATTTAAAATTAATTTCATCTGTCCGTTTTCTTTTCTTTAATAATTAACTAGGAATCATCTCCATGATTTCACTATGTCCCTCCCATGTTAGCAAATCTCTGTAATGATTTAGCATGAAACTGAAGTGGAGGAGAGGTATATGTTTTACAGAGCAGTTAGCGTTTTGGGTCCAGGGGTTCTGTGATTGCTTTAGAGAAGTGACATTATCATACATATAAGCATTTCTTCTCATCAGGTCTCCTTTACTTAAATTTAGTTCTGCAGTCACAGCTCAGCAACACTGGCATAATTTTCCTGTCTGAATTCTGTGAAATTTAGCCCAATGGTCTCTCAGAAATAGATGCACAAAAGACCATATACTAAAAGATCAATAAAATAATCCAATTATAAGGAAAAATTTGGTTATCTTTGCTCATGAAATTCCACAAGTACAAAAGGCAAGTCCACACTTGTGAAGAAAGACCTTCCATTGAGTACTGGAGATTGGGACTTCACTAGCAGGGAAGAAACCCTGTTGAGGTGGCACTGCTGGACAGCAAGTTGGGCATCAGCAAGTATCACAAGACCAAGAACCTCCTGGGTTATAACTAAGAAGTGGATGACTAAGAAGTCAAAGGGAGGTGATTATACCTTTCTCTTCAGCACTTGTGACACTTTATCTGGAGTCCAGTGCAAAATTTTGGACCTCTCAGTCAGTCAAAGTCATTGGTAAATTGGAGCTAATTCAGGGAGAGAGTCAGCAGTGTGGTCAGGAGCTGGAGAACTTTTACTGTGAAAAGAGACTGAAGGATCTGGAATGAGTCAGTCTGAAGAAGAGATGGCTCTAATCTCCTAGATGATGATGGGGTCATCATGACAATGGGGCTGTTCACAGTGCTGTGATAGTAGGACAAGGTACAATAGATATAAACTGAAATTAGAGAAACTTTATTGGCAAGAGAACAGCCAAGCAGTGAAACCAGCTGTGCAGAGATGTGAAGTCTCCATCTTTGGTGTTTCTAAGGACTAGCTGGATTAAAATTTGAGTTATGTGGTTTGACCTCAGATGTGACCCTGTCATGCACAAAAAGTTGGATTTTCAACATCCTGATGACCCTCATAAACTGAACTATCCTATGATCCTAAGGGTGCCCATTTATCACATGGTGAAATAGAATGAAAACCTGTGAAATAACTGTAAGGCAAGGATTATATGTTCTTTTCATTAAAAAGTTTACTTGAACTCCTAGAGTAAAAAAAGTCTTGAAGACTGCATTCAAAACTTAGATAATCAAAATCTTCCCTGAGGTGTTGTATAGCCCTGGGAAGACTCAAAACTTCTAAGCTTCTTTAAATTATACAGCTGTGTAACTAAATTGTGGTACAGCAAGAACCTCATTATTCTCCTTAACAACCAATGTTGAATACTTGTGATGCAGAATATATATATTAACTAAATTGGAACTGCAGTTCCATACATACTATTGAGAATCATTTAGCTTGCAAAGAAAAGTTTTATTACAAAATATCGGTTTACAAAAAGAATAATGTATGAAAGAACTATTGGTAGAAAAAAACCACTAAATCAAGGAATGGCATTATTTTAAAATTAAAAGATACATGCAGAATTACTGTATGGTCATCAGCAAAAGGTCAGATTGAGCTGATGTGTGTGGAGGAAGAAATTGCTGAAGTCTTACTCTGTTGTGTGGCTCAGATATACAAAATACAAATAGATTGAAATAGGAAAGAAAATATTAGTAAGTAAACAGCCAAACATCAGGCCTATTATTTGTGTAAAAAGGAGACAAAATGTCTTTTACAATTTCTTTTTCTGAAAGCAGAATAGTTTCACTTTGAGAAATGCCCTGTATCATGATCAAGAAGAATATGTGTATCTTTATTCCTTTTACTGAAATAATCAGATAAACAATATTAAAACCAATTTCTCTTTTTCCAGAGGGTGAAGAGAATACACAAAAAAAGGAACACATTTCTCATAATTTATAGGAAGCAAGGACTACCAAGGGCAGTTTAATACATGTAATTATTGTACATAATATCAGATAAGAGTCCTAATTAAGAAAAGAAAAGATACATGAACTGGTAATATTTATTAAAATTTAAGAGAGAATCATCTCCTTTTACTTTAAGAATCCAGACCTTGCAAATGAAATAACATATTTTTCACTCTTGAGTGAAAAATACTTTCCTTATAGAAAGGGCAAGCACAGAAACCTTAATAATATATCCAAATTAAAACCAGTATTTTTACATGATAATGTCTTACAAGAATGTTTGATAGATGTGTATGTAATCAAGGATTGTTATCAGCAATTCTTAAGAGTGGCTATTTATAAAATGCTTAATTCTTTTTTTCCTTTACTGTGAAAAGACATTTATTTCTTACTAAGGTTAGCCAGTATGCTCTACTTCCATCAAAAATGGGACAGATTCACCTTTCCACTCAAGTTAACCTGGTAGTTGAAACCAAGCTAAAACTTCATTTGAATTCAACTGATATATAGGAAAAAAATAAAAATAACTCAAAGTAAAGAAGAAAACAAAGAAAAGGAGCCACAACCTTTCCCTCCACTGCACAAGTTTCTAATACGTATTTCTTTAACTCCTTAGTTTGTTCAGAGGAAAAATGTTTCAGTCTTACAAGCAGCTTTCTCTTCCAATATCATTCTGTCTTCTTTTACATGTTTTCTTCACCTTGTGACATAAATTTGAAAACATAACTAGGAGCACAAATTGTCTCACTGGCTTGTGAATATTTGCATAAATTCACAACTTATGCTGAAAAATTTCCTAAGCATTTGCAGTAAGGACACCTTTGTCTATGCAAAAATGAAACAGATACAATTTTCCTTCATCATATTGCTGACTAGTATGCTTACTATCTATAAATGGTAGCCTTTACTGAGATTTCACCCAAGGAGTTTATTCTAAAGTTTCTGTATATCCTAATTTTATAATTATATTGAAAAGCCAACCAACAAAGTTAAAACCAGGTCACTAGAAGTAAAGAGCATTGGAAATTTTACTCTGAAGTTTTAAAAAATAATCTATTTCTTTATATTAATAAATATAAATTTGCTGGAAACTGGAATTCAGATGAGGGTACATTTATACATATCTAGCCCAATTTTTCCCTCTTTCACAAACAAAAATGATTATGAATAATATTTTTAAACCTAGAAACTAACCCTCAAGTATTGGACTAAAAATAAATATCTGGAAATGTTATATTTTTCTTTGCTCTCAGCTAAGAACTGTGCAGCCTGCTGTATGCACACACACACATAGGCTAAGCTAAGAGATGAACAGCCATCATGTCTTTTGCCTAGAGCAGTGGTTTCTAACCTTCAGGCTATGCTGAGCCAAATCAGCTCTTTCTTGGGTTTGGAACAGCCTGGCTGCAATTATGGGACTCTCCTGTGAACACTTATACATAGGAATGAGATTTTTATAATGTATATAAAATCAAATCTGAAATCTATTCTACATCTTTCAAGTGGAAGCCAATTTATTCTTTTAGATATGCAACACTTGAATTTAGGTATAATTTTTTATAAAGGTAGCTGTTAGCATAAAAGAAATGTTTTGTGTAATTATATTCACATTTATAAGCCTAAAATGTTCAATGAATGAATGACATAAACTGGATTAGGTTGTTATTGAGATTTTAAATATGTTCTCTATTTAATCTTTACTCTGTTTTTTTTTTTTTTTGTTGTTTGTTTGTTTCTGGGTTTGGGTCTTTGGGTTTGCTTGTTTTAAAATTCATTTTTCTTTGCGTGTTTCTGAGATATTTTCTTTCCAATTGGTGGGGACACTTTCAGTTTCCATTAAACTGAAAGAAGATAGATGTGCTTATTACCTCTGTCCACTGTGTTTGCCATCCTTGCTTAAAGTTAGCACCATTAGGGAAAGTCAAGCAGGTTTTTTTCCATTTTTAAAATTTGGCTGAGTTTTGACTTTCCTGTTCTTTTCTTGGACTCTCTTTATATGTGCTTATTGCTTGATTTATTACAAATGAGAATAAGAAATTAAATGTTCCCTATTGTGACTGCTGTTTCTCAGACAAAATTATTTAGCATATTGTCATAGGACCATCGCATATCCATGATACCAATAAGACCATAGTCTTGCAGGCATGTGTACATCTCTAATTCCTCATTTATTCTCCATGCTACGTGTGTTTGCATAGAGGTATTTAATTTGGATCCCTGATGAAGCAAATTTACTGGCTGAAGTGGCAAGAATTACTTTGTAATTCTCTTCAGGTGCTCTCCTGCTGACCTCCATCCCTCTCCAGGCTTTGGGCATCTCTTGCTGGCACTTATATCATACAGGTAGTAGTAGGATTGAGGTTCCCTTCCCACAGTAAGTTTAGTTTAAATACCTCTTCACCATCTTTGCAAGCTTATGACCGAAGAGGCCTCTTCCCTTCTCTGACTGACAGATCCCATCAGCCTCCAGCTGACCAGGTGTCAAAAGTGAGCCCCATTGTCCAAGTAGCTGAACCCTTGACAGTGGCACCAGTCCTGTACCCAATTTGTTGATTTTCAGATTCAACTGGCCCTTTTAAATCCCTTTTGTTTGACCAGGATAATTGATGAAAAAACTACCTGTCCTCCAGAGTCCCTTACTGCCTCCCCCAGGGCCCGGTAATCCTTCTAGAACCTCCTCAGACTGTTCCTGTCTGTATCTCTGTTGCCCACATGAAACAACAGCAGGGGACAGTGGCCAGTGAACTGGATGAGACCTGGAAGTGTCTCAGTGACATCCCTTATACAAGACCAGGGTAGGAAGCACATCTCCCTAGGGATCATTAGGTCAGCAAATGGATGCTTCCATGCCTCTCAGGAGAGTGTTGCCTCTCGCACATTGCTTTTTCTTAGTTGCACTTGCTATAGGGTGAGCAGATTGGGCTGCCTAACTCAGCTCCAGTTGATGGAATAGGTCTTCCTCTTCAGTTTGCAGAGCAGCAAAGTGTTCTCCAAGGACATCTCAGGCTTCAGGGGAACTTTCTTTCTCTTGTGTGCCCTTGCAAGCTGCTGCCTCCTGGCAAGTCTCAGCATTCCCCTGGGGTTTCCCTGGCTCAGGAAACCCCATCTGTGTGCTGTTATGCCTTTCTCTGCTGAGAAACACACCTGCTCCAGAGCTATTTGCCTTGGTGAGTGAATATTTGACAGGAAGGGATAAAAACCACTCAGGAATTAAGTTTCCCAAGGCTCCCAGCTGATTTAAAACTTTCTTTAGAGTCTTATTTTAAAACCAAGAATTATACTTATTCAACAACCTGATTAAAGTACACAATACAAACCCCAGTATGCACATCACACTGTAGAAAAAAATGTCTTTCCCTTGTGACTACCCACTTTTTAATTTCATGCCCACATCCTTTCTTCAAAAAACACTGATTATATACTCTAATATGGTTCAGTAGAGATATATCAGTTTAATTAACATTTTCTCAGGCTCAAAATAAAGTTCTAATGTATATTAGAGATATGCCTGGAAACAAGCAGCCCAATAAATGTGTCACAAGCCTGAGTTTATATCTGTATAGGTTTTGTCTGGGACAGTGTAACTTCTCTTCATAGTTGCTTTTGTGGTACTATGTTTTAGATTTGCGAAAATCTAAAAAATTGTTTTGATAACACACCATTGTTTACTGCATTGCTGAAGGGTGTTTACATAGGCCTTTCCTACTTCTCACACCCTTCCATCAACAAGTAAGCTAGAATAAGGAAGTCCAAGACTCATTTGAAATGAAGCATGTCATGGATAATAAAAAGGCTTCTTCAAGTACACCAATAGCAAAGGGAATACTAGGGAAAATGCGGGCCTGCCACTCAATAGAACAGGAACCTTTTCCAGAGGTTGGAGAGAAGGCTGAGATACTGAATACCTTCTTTGCTTACAGTGCCCATTGCCAAAGCCTCATGGATACCTAACCCGAGAGATCAGGGAGAAAACCTGGAAAAAGGAAGATTTGATCTTTGCTCAGAAGGTTTGGAGTAGAAACCATTTAGTCAAACTTGACATCCACAAATTGATGGGCCCCATCTGGATGCATGGAGTGCTCAGGGAACTTGGGGACTTCTTTGCTAGACCACACTCAGTCATCTTTGAAAGGCCATGGTGATCAGGAGAAGTGCATGAGGACTGGGAGAAAACAAATGTCACCCAGTCATCAAAGAGGGCGAGAAAGAGGATCCAGTATACTTGGCAAGTTGTTTGACATTTTATTACCCTGGAGATATTTAAAAACTGTCTAGACACAATCCTGAGTAATGTGCTTCAGGGCACCCTGCTTGACTGGGGAGCTTGGACTAGTTGACTTTCAGAGATGCCTTCCAACATTATCCATTCTATGATTATGTCTGCTTTTGTTATTTTTGAGCACTAAAATTAGTGTGCATTTTATATTCATTCTCTAACAGAAATTCTAATTTCTAGACACTCCTTAAAACAATGATACAGAGATTAACACAGAGTTACTATTATAAGAAACTGCTTATTTTCACCAGCTTTTAGTCATTGTACTCTTATTTTCCATCTTGAATGCCTGTCTCTGGTTCATTTTTCTATCTGTGTGTTTTTGCCCTTGATATTGTATGGTAGGATTTCCCCATACATTCCCAAAGCAAGCATATATATAATAATGATCGATGCTTCTTTCTGAATATCATACAGAAGGTAAAATACTTATTAAAAGATATGCCTTTTTTTTTCCTTCTTCCTACCTGGTTGTTATTTTTTTAAAATAAGATAACAGTTGCCTTTAGAAATAAACTAACCTGAACTGAATATTTAATTTCCTAGGGCTAGTAAGGAAAACAAAGGAAATAAACAACCACACAAACAAAATCAACTGATATACATACAAAACTATGTCACCAGATGAATATTATTTTAAAATTTGCTGGTGTTTGCTAACATCTATTGCACAAAGGTTATAAAAGTCAAGCAGAATCTAAGAAATCTAGGTGAAATTTTTTGTTTGCTTGTTTGAAGGACTATGTCCATATTGCTCAAAATAATATTCTAGCTATGTTTCTAGCTGCACAGGAAACAGATATGTTACTTGTATTTTAGGGTTTGCATTAAATAGAGAGGTAAGATTCACTTAGCATTTAATGTCTAGTGACATCTTGCCTTTGTGGCCTGGTTTCCACATGAGGCAGCTCATCCAACAAATGCAAAGTAGATTTCACCTCCCTGTAAGGTGATACCTTCCAGCTACTACCAAACTCAATGTAAATGGGCAAGAGACACACAGTCAGGTGAATTTCTGCCCTGTGAAAAGTGACAGTGTTAAAACCCTGTTGAGTTCAGGACTAAAACAAATGGTATTACTTCAAAGAGAGCCAGTATTCCATCTGGGCTTAATCTGTAATCCAGCTGGAGGCAAATGTCAGGGGTTTTCGTGCTGGAGGCAGATGAAGAGCTGCAGGTCAGCACTGTCTTTTCTAGGAGAGTAAATGTTTCCTAAGTAAAATTCCTCCATAAAGTAAGTAGGAACAGATGATCACCCTAGTTTTATTAGTGTGTTCACCAAAAAACTGTGTTCCTGTACTCATTCTGAGTCTCTCTCTAAACAATATCATTATGATAATGTTCAAAGTTGAAAGTGGTTACGTGCATGACCATCATATATTATTCATTGTCAAAATCAGTTTGAAGATGGAAATTTTATCCACCCATAGCATATATAAATATTGATTAAAACAGATTTTATAGTCTTTAAGTTTAATAACTAGGTCGTGTACATTCAATTCACAATTGAAGTAATTCTAACTCAACATCAATTTAAGAAATAGAAGCTTTAGTTTCCCATGTTATGGGGCTTACTAATGATGGCTATTGCTCTTCTTGGAAGTGCAGAGTGGAATTTTCAGGTTCACAAGGCTTGTAGAGAATATCTCAGCAGCCACCTGGCTATTAGATAAATCTGGAATCTCTAACAACACTTGCTTTCTCTCTGTGAGATACTTTTTTATGTGCATTTCTTCAGCTGAGTGTTTTCTGCAGACTCTGAGGGTATATTCAGACAGAACGACAAGTTTCATCATGGACCAGAAAAAGTATACATTTAAACTCGTTTTTCCAGATGTACGTTTGGACTTACATTCACTAGATCTTCAGGCAAAAGCACTTTCTCTCTTTTTATCTGCCCAGAATCACAACAAACTTAGTTGCATACATGTTCAAAGAAATGTTTGCAATGATCCAGCCTAAAGATTGATTCTATATCCACAAACCTTGCAAAGACCCATACATCACTTTATGTTTCTGTCTTAATAAAAAGAATGATTTTTCTCTTTCACTCAATTTTCTAGCTTTCAGTCTTTGAGGTTTTCTTTTTTTCTTATTTTTTTGCTCTTCTAACATGTGTAGTGCTTTAAAATATAATTTTCTGTTCTCATTCATCCATTTTCAGTTTTGTTCTGGTCCCTTGGGGTTTTATTTTTCTTTCCAACTTTGTCTTATATTTTTTATACAACTTTGACAAGTACAGTATTAGAAGTTTCTTTTTAAGGAATCTTCCACTCCAGAAACCAATCAAGACAAAAGAAAATCTATATTTTGCAGATCATTTACTGCGCCTACACTGTCTGCACACAGAACAAATATAGAAGAAAATATTGCTACTGAGTGAATGATGAAGAGTATAACATAATGAATCGTTCCAAGTGACATTTGCTAACTTAGTACCCTTCCTACAATATTGAACTTCTTACCCCATTATTTGATTTAATAAAAATATAAGGAGACCCGCACACCCAAATTCTGAGCAAGGAATACATGTCAGATACAAATAGTAGCTTCAGTAGACTAGAAAGACTCCCTACAAGAATAACAAACATAAACAATTAGCATTTTAACACATAAACAAGGAAAGAAAATTAGAAAATTGCACCAAAAAAGGCTAAATAATGGGCGTTTTCCTCAAAAAATAATTTTAAACAATAGACTCAATCTGAGAACAACAATCTTTCTGACAACTGTGTTGCATTTTGTTTGCCTTACAAGGAGATAACTAATGTATAGTATCTTTCAAAGTAATAATTTTCTCATATTAGTTTAATAAAATAGTTCTCTTTTCTATTTTATTTCTTCAAACTTGTTTCAGTGTGATTGCTGATCCTTTTGCTAGTCTTCCCATGAGGCAGCTTTAGCAAGAAATCAGGCATTTATGCCATTTGGCTTCACTAAGACCATTTGCAATCTATGCACATTTAATAATTCCTCATCTAGTAATTTCTACCTCTTGTTTTATATATTGGAATTTACCTATTCAAATGGACTACTGTAATTCTTAGAATTTTTGGGCAGTTCTACTAAAAATGCTCCTAGGCTAAGAATAATGCAGAAGCAGTGCCAAGCACGAACACAAAGGGGAAAGCCCCTCTGGGTTATTGTGTAGCCTCTCAGATAAACGCATCAGCTCCAGAAAGAAATTTTTTCTTCCCTTGCTTTTCCCAAGGGACAGTAGCTGTGATAAACTGACTAAAAGTGGCAAAGAAGTTCTCTCAAGATTTTAGAGGGACATGAATGATCTCTGTATCATGGTGTTATGAGGGAAAAGAAGATATAGAAGTAGAGAGATTTATTTAAAATGCATTTCTAATCTATTTCCTTTTCCTTTTAAGGGAACAAAGTAAATTAGTTTTGTGTTCTGCCTTTCTTATACTTCTGAGCTCTTAATTTTTCTCTTTGAGAAAAAGCAAATCCATTTGGATCACAATTCTTCTTCCTTTCCATATCCCACTCTTTTGGCTGCCAGAAAAAAGATAATTTGATTCTGTCACTTGGAATGCAGCCCAAAGAGGACACCCAAGGTCAAATCTTGGAAAGCAAATAAACAAAAAGCAAAAAAACCCATGCAGCAGTATACGTTAGTATGTATAGTATATATTAGTATGTACATTAGTGTACATATAACAATATCCATTAAAGAGTTTTTCTTCTGTGAAGTCTAAAGTGTTCCCTTAAAAACACAGTGCTTAAATCCTGTCTTGTACCCAGTGCTCGCATAACATCCTTTCTTATGGCTAAGCTTATCCTTTTGCTGTAGGTACTGAAAACTTCTCAATAAATACACGCTTTGGTTGGAAAAGCAAACTTGGTGTAAACCAACTTCAATCAGTTTAATAAGAAAAAAGGTGAAAAAAAATGGTGATGAGAAACACTTCTCCATTCTTCCTTCTTTTAAAAAGAATCAAGCAAATGAAATAAATGAAAGACTGAAATACTGACTTGTGGCAAAAAAATAATGATGCAATATGAATGCAATAAAGCTGTTGCTAACAAGTTTGTTGCAAGTCACAGAGTTTAAACAGAAATTTATAAGAGGAAGAAATAAGAGAGAAGCATGAAGGATGGAACAAAATACACATTTTTAGGGTGGGGAGAGAGGGTTGTGTGTTTGTTTTCAATTATGTATAGTAAACTTAAATTTCATTTATCTTATACTTAAAATAGTATTTATAAAGCACAAACCCACAAATAATAATGACTAAAACTCATTTAAGATTTAAAATTTTAAACTGTATTTTAAATACTAAATTGACCATCTGGTTCTTTAAAGATAAATGCATTAACTGCATGGATTTACTTCAAGCTAGTGTGTAATCTAATTTTTTTAAGAAAGAGCCATGCAAATGTGAGACAAGGAGGACTTGTCTAAGTCTCTTTAATTTTAAGTGTGAAGAATGCCAGGGTATGGAGGGTGGAAAATTTTTTTAGTATAATTAACATACCTAGTATTCTCTTTGAGAAGATCAGTTGTTAAGGTCACCAACTTTCTTCTGTTTACTACACTGGGAATATACTTTCTTATGTTACATCCTCTTCATCTGTAATATTTCTGTCTCTGTTTAGATGAACATTAGCTGAACAAACCAGCAGAATTTGAGATTTGATCATGGTTTGGTTTGCACAACGCCAGGTGTGCTGGCAGCAGATGGAGTACACCTGTTTCGAAGGAGGAAAAGGACCTTTGCATAGGAGTTAGCATACCTCATTAAAAAAGCTTTAAACTAGCATTGAAGTGGGAAAGCAATAAAACTAGGCTCACTAGACGCAATGTGCCTGGGGAAGGCATGCCAAGGCTTGAGATCAGTGTGCCAGATAGGTCTTCAGTCTGCTATCTCAGTGGAAGAAGGGGATGGGGATCAAAGCAACCGTGAAGACAAAAGGGTTATTGACATGTAAGAAACCATGGAAATGACTGATAATAATCGCATGGGAGGTAGGCTTTCTCCCTCCCAAATGTAGTGGGATCAGAAACCCACCAAAGTGCATCTACTGCAATGCACACAACAACAAACAAGAGATCTGGAAGCCATTGCACAGAAGGAAAACGATTAAAGACATCATCACAGAGAGAGACAGAAACAATTCTCAGAACTGGAATGCTTCAATGAATGGCTTTTAACTCCTCAGGGGGCATAAACAGGAAGGGAGAGGAGATGGCCAGCCCTTTATATTAGGGAGTCTAATTGTTTACAGCCTAATGATGGTGCTAGTAGGGTTGATTGCTTATGGGTAAGAACCAGGGGGAAGGACAACTAGGCAGATATCTTGGTGGCAGTCTGTTATAGACCATAAAATCACAATGAAAGGGCAGAGGAAATATTCTTTAAGGAGCAGGGAGAATCACTAGCCCTTGTTCTTGTGGGGGATTCAAACTTAACAGATGTGTGCTGGAAATACAACACTGTAGAGAAGAAACAGTCTAAGAGATTCCCGGAACTGGGTCAAAGATAACTTCCTGATGCAGCTAGTGAATGAGCCAGCTAGGGAAGGCATCCTGCTGTCCTGTGTTTTCTGTGTTTTGCTAACAGAGAAGAACTTATGGGGGACTGATAGGTGCAGGCTGCCTTCATCATAGTTACCATGAAATGATAAAATTTTCAATTGTCCAAGAAGGATGGGAGTTAGCAAAACTGCAACTTAGGAGTTTCGGAGGGTAGACTTAGGCCCATATAGGAGATTGACTGAGAAGGTCCCTTGGGCATTAGTCCTGAATGGTAAAGGAGTTCAGGAAGGTTGGACATTCTTCAAGATGAAATTTTAAAGGCAAAGGAGAAGGTTGAACCAATGTGCTGAAAGATATGCCAGTGAGAGAGAAGACTTGTCTGGCTAAACTTTGAGCTTTGACTAGAACTCAGGCATGAAAAGGAGACTTTATGAGTTGTGGAAGAAGGTGCAAGCAACTCAGAAGGTCTACAAGGATGTCATGAGGTTAAGCAGGGAGAAAACTTGAAGGGCCAAAGACTAGTCATAGTTTAATCTGCATACTGCTGTAAAAGGCAACAAAACATTTCTATAAATACTTTAGCAACAAAAAGAGGGCTAAAGAATTTCTCTCTTTTTTTTTTTTTCTTTTTTTTTTATTCAGAGGGAAACATAGTGACAAACAATGAGAAAAAGACTGAAGTACTCAGTGCCTTTTTTGCCTTGATCTTTAAGAGTAAGACCATTTTTCTCATGGTACCCAGCCCCCTGAGCTGGAACACAGGGATGTGAAAATAATGGAACTGCTATAATCTAGGAGAAAATGGTTAACAACCTTCTACGTTACTTAGGCCTGCAGAAGTCTGTGCCACCTCTTGGGATACATTGAAGTGTAACTGAGGAAGCCTTCACTTAATGAGTCGTCACTCATGAAGACACTTTCAATCATTTACCAGCAGTCCTGGCTAACTAAAGTGGTTCCAATTGATAAGAGATTAGTCTTTGTGATATGCAACTACAAAAAGAACTGGAAGGAGGATCAAGGGACTACAGGCCTGTCAGCCTCACCCTGGTGCCAGGGAAGGTTATGGTGTAGATCCACCTTATTGTTATCTCTCTCTACCTGAATGGAGGCCGCATGGAGGGGGGGGTCAGTCTCTTTTTCCAAGTAAGAAGTGATTAGACAAGAGAAAGTGGTGACAAGTTGTGACAGAAGAGGTTTAGGTTGAATATTGAGAAAAATGCCTCCATCAAATGGGTTATCAAGCATGGAACAGGCTGTCCAGGAAAGTGGTTGAGTCACCATCCCTGGAGGTACTTAAAAGGCATGTAGATGTAGCACTTAGGGACATGGTTCAGTGATAGACTTGGCAGTGCTGGGTTGGTGGTTGGAGTCAGTGATCTCAAAAATCTTTTCAAATGAAAATGCTTCTGATTTA
The DNA here is from genome assembly GCA_013401135.1 of Cettia cetti. Lineage (NCBI taxonomy): Eukaryota > Metazoa > Chordata > Aves > Passeriformes > Sylviidae > Cettia > Cettia cetti. The sequence continues at coordinate 21,630 of VZUI01047719.1, read as the reverse complement.
ACTGCTAGCTCTATGTTTAGGTGTTGTTTACTTTTAAAATTTCACTCTGTTGGAATCTAGATATTCTCTTTTTTTCTTTTGTCCAATTTCAGAGCAGTCCATAAATAACTTAAGAAATACAATGTAGCATCCAAGGAACAGAAATTTTAAGACCTATACTGCATGCTTCATCCATTTTTACCTTGTTAGTGTTCCAGAGATATGTTTTGACCCTTGCCATTTTGGAGATTAATTATTCAGAGGCAAAGCTTAAATTTCTTTTTTTTTTAAGAGTTGTTTTTCTGATAATGAGTGTGTCATGGGGGAAATTGTGTGTCGTTCATTTCTCCCTCTACTGATGGACACAAACATTTATTATGAAGTGTGACAGATATAAGAAGACATAAAATTTAGTTATTAGATAGGATATGAAGAAACAGTGGATGGCAGTTTTCATTCTAAGGTTTTCATTCCATACTTTCTCTTCTGTTCCATTCTACAACACTCATACACATCAGACTCACACTAGTCTACGTTCCTGCTGCTGTGATAGTAGTCCAGTGGTAGGGCTGGTTGACATGCCTGAATCTCAGCTGGTGACCCAGTCTCTATCCATAATTCCACTTCTATACTGAGTCAGAAATCCATGCAATAGAGTGCACTCAACAAAAAGGCATTCTTTCACTCTTTATTGCTAACTGAAATGATTGTGTTGAGCCACCAAGGCTCTTATTTGTCTTTATAGACCAATTTCTTTGATTTTCTCCATTGTTGTAGCCAGTTAGTGGCTGTTGCCTGGATTGTTAATAATTTCACTTCAAGCATGTTACCGGAATTAAAAAAATAACCATTCATTTGAGCTTTGCTTGTTTCCTAGGAATACCAAAACCATAAGGACAAGGTAGATCTTTGGATTAAACGCACTCATAACAATTTTCTGTGCTTTGTTTTCCCACCTCACACAAGAATGTTACTGGTAACCTGACTCATAAGAGTTGGAATTGAGAAGACATAGGCAAGGTCTCACTGAACTGTGTTTTTCATTAATGGATGAATAGTGAAGTTTGTTGCTTTTTTTGCAAGCCAGGTGGAGCACAGTATACAGAATTTGCATAGACAGGTTTGAGAACGAATATTTTAAGAGTCATGGTAGTGTATTTCTAAGGCTAGCAATAATCAGGAAGCTTTTAAGACTGTCTCAAAGTAATGGAGGATAAGATGAATGCTTTAAGCAAACCTTTTACAGACTGTATTTTATACTAGAGTTTAAAGAAATCTAAAGCTGGAAATGACCCAAAAGTCCTTCAAGTAAAATGCTCCAAACTCTTGGCTATTTTGTATAAGATGGGGAATACTTTCAAAATAATTACTAGGCACAAAGTAGAGATAGATTTCAGGGTCAAGTCCCCGTAGTATGTGGCTCTCAGAATTTTTTTACGGGTGAACTGAAATTTTAATAATGTTTTTACTTTTGCTGCTTGGTTCACACATCACATGAGAAGCAATTTTTTTCTTATATCTCATACCACAGTCTATTTACAGTGTTGTAAATAGACTCCTGTATCTTCAGAATGCACATACTTAGGTAACATTTCAATAAGGTTTTTTGTTTTACTTAAGTTGTCTTTTCCTTCATGATTTTTCTTCTGGTCATGCTGGTTAAAGAAAATAGTAATGAAAGAATGCATGCTTGTCCTTCTTCTACTAAATGCAAAGGAAATTTGTTGTTGTTTTAGTCTGAGAGATAGAACAAGGACAAACAGACATTGCTTGCTTCAGGGTGTATGTTTTTATTAGAAATGTTCATCAGAGCTCAAAACCTTCAACCACGAGAGCACAAAGGAAAGAAGGTATATGTATGTATAGTTAGGTAACATAAAAAATTGTATTACAGGTGCACATGATTTTATGGGATAGACAGATTGAAAAAAGTTGATTGCCAGAGTAGATAAAATAGCTAATATAGCTTTTTTTTCAGGATCGTATAAAAGTCAGGTAAATAACTGTGCTTCAGAGATGATTGTCTGTACTCTGGAAATTTTCATCCAGACCACAGAGCTCTCAGAGTTCATTAGAGATTCCTTTTGTCTTGCAGCCAGGCTCTTTTCCAAAATGTTTTCTATCATGTGTGTCAAGGTGCCCCAGCTGAAGGAAATAAAGTTGCACACTTGGAGAAAATGCCCAGAGGAACATATGAAGACCGCAGTGTAAACACACGACAATCTCCTGAATTGGGTGACCACTGTTTATCATAACCTATGATTTCATTCTACATTCAAAATCTGAAGTTATGAGAAATTTTAGTTTAAAAAATATCAATGGACTATATAAATATTTTTTTTAATATTTTATTGTCTCTCCTATTTATTTTAATCAGAGAGCTTTCTGCTGAAGAGTCTAAAAGAATGGATACAACCTTGTCAAAATCACAGTGTCTAATGCTGTAAAATAAAGGTGTCAAGGTGAAAATCTATAAAGCAAAAAAAAATAAAACTACAGCAAAAGACAGTAGTTCAAAATTTTTTTATTTTGTTAAAGAGGATCATTCTCCCTGCCTCAATGATTTTCCCAGTTCTTACTCACGGGATGGTGAGAAAGTACTTAAAACAGAGGTGCCACTTTTGAAGGAGAACTCTAATTTACAAAAGAAAATCTTCTGGCCTGTGGTGGAAGAGACCGACAAAACCAGCTACGCTGGGCTTCTGAGGCTACTTCTTTCTCCATCTTTAGCATTGCAATTCTCTTGTTTCCAGTATAAAATGACCAAAAATCTCCAAGAGCAGTATAGAGTTCTTCTCACAAACAAATTTTATGCAGTGATTTTATCTCTACTACAGTTATATCTATATTTCTGTCTATGGTTTATATAAATCAAATATAGGGTAAAGACATTTGTTCAGTCAAATTCAAAGCATTACACATTTTACTTTTAGATGTAAAACAAGTTCTGATGACATCATGACATGAACGATAAGATCAAATTTCTACTCCAAAGCATAAAGCCAGGTGGGGGAGGAAGGGCAAATCCACAGGTATTTTTCAGAATCGGAGCTCTAGTGCAGTCTTGAAGTTTTAGGTGTCAAATACTTGTCATCAAACTGTGCTTAGCAACTGCTGATTAATGCCTTGAAATGGTGAACCCCAAAACAAAATTTGAATACCTCTAATTCTTCATTCCTTAAAATATTTAAGTTAGATAAATTTCTGATTTAATGGGAATAATAATAGTAACAGTAATAGAATAAAAAATAATAATAATAGTAATAATTATATAATTAACTGTATGAGCTTCAACAAGGGAAAGTGATGAATTCTGTATCTGGGATGAGTCAACCATGGATGTACAGAGTGGGGGATGAGATGCTGGAAAACAGTGCCATGGAAAGGGACCTGGGAATTCTGGTTAACAGAAAGTTAAATATGAGTCAGCAGTGCCCTGGAGGAAGCCAGGAGAGCTGAGGTGCATCAGGCAGAGCATCACCAGCCAGGCAAGGGAGGGGATTGTCCCTCTCTGCTCTGCGTTGAGGTGGCCCCACCTTGAATTTTGTGCTGTTTTGTGCTCTCATTTCTCTACCTCAGTGGGATGGGGAGAGAAAATGAAATATCTCATGGGTCAAGACAAAGACAATTACTGTCCCAGGCAAAACAAAATTGACTTGGGAAAATTTAATTTAATTTATTGCCAACTAGAGAGAATCAAATTTTTAATTTTGTCTTTGGGAAACTTCACCACACCCCTTCTTCCAAGGCTCAGCTTCGGTCTTTCATTCCCAGGTCCTCTCTTTGAGCAGTGCAGGGAGAAAAGGAATGGGGCTTATGGTCAATCCTTAAGACTGCCTGTCTGTGGCTTTTTTCCTCATCACTTTTTCATTCTCATTCACCTTGGGGTGTCCACACAACTGCTGTCCCTTCAGGAACTATTCACAAGCTGTGGTGTGAGTCCCCCATGGCCTCCGGTGTGGGCATATTGCTCAAGGATGATTTTCTTCACAGACTATTGAGGAAACACCTGCTCCAGCATCAGGAGTACCTCCTCTCTTTCCTTAATCTTTGGCCTTTTTGTTACCAGGGCTCCAGGGCTTTTTCTCCTTATGGTTTTTTTGGGGTTTTTTGTTGTTTTTTTTTTTTTTCACTTTTGTCACTGTTCTCCGTTTTTTAAACATGTTTTCCCAGAGGTGATACCGGCTTGTCTGAGGGGCTCAGCTGTGCCCTGTGGTGGGTCTGTGATGGAGCCAGCTGGAATCAGCTGTGCTTAGCACAGGGCTGCCTCAGCCTCTCCTCACAGAGGCCATCCCTGCAGCCTCTGCTGCTGGTGCCTGGACACCTGCACACAGCACAGTTCAATGCATCAAACAAAGCACATTCCAACAATATCTGATTTGTACTTCCTGAAATTTGAGCACTTTTATTCCTCTTCATGAAATTATGCTGACATTGCTCTCCTTTCAAAAGTAAGAGAAATTCAACTTCTATGACTTTCATGATAGTCAAGCTTTAATATTAAATAAGTAATTAAGGAAATAAAAGGGATGACTAAGCAAGGAAAATTTTGATGTTTTCCCACTTGAAAATTTATTCATCCAATCATCATCATCTCAACCTTCCTTACTTGATATATGTTTAACAATAACTGAATAACCATCCTATATTTGGTACAAAGTGTATACCATGTATTCACTCTCAGCTAAAAATTAATTTTTCACAATGGCCCAACTGAGAGCCGTCTTTTGAATAATATGTATATTTGCACTTACTGTAATCTGATGAAGTCACTAAGAAATATTTTAAACAGATAAGCAGCTGTTCTTCAAAACCTTCTGCAAATATACTTCAAAATTGAATAAACCCTGAAACTTTATAACAGCAGGATGTATGTCCAGCAGGATAAGATAAGTTATATCATATTATTTTAATGCACAACTAATGCATAATGAAATGTACTGATAGGGAAAAAATATATGCAGTAAGCTTTCAATTTTTCATTGGCAATTCCTAATACAAACTTCTTTCTCGACTTTCATGGTGACATTAATAACTTCATTTCTACAGAATTATATTATTACATGATAGGCTATAACTATAGTGTAACATATTGTACAAAAACCAACGGCATATGTGATTCTGCGATGCTGTGAGAAAAGCTGATAATAGCATCACAAAAGCTTCTTTACTTTCAGTTTTGACAATTATACATATTATACATATTATGGTGTTCCAGCCAACCAAAGGGAAGAACAGCACAGAGCTTTCATCAAGCTATGCAAAAGGTGCATACTTATAGTCTGACATGTGGTTTGTGATTTGAGTAATCTGTTCTTAAGTTACAATTATAATTATACTGGATGAGCACAATGTCAATCCAAAGATGGACAGATGGGTTTTAGCTGACCTGGTTCTAGGGAATAAAGGAGGATAATTGCTAGAGTTTCCAAATATTGACCTGATTGAGAGACTCTGTGTTAGAATTATTTTAGCATTGAGAACAGAAATCTAAAAAATCTGATAAACTGCTTTACTTCCGATTATTATTTTCATAGGTAAAGAACTATATATTATCTATGAAGTTAAAGAATGGTTACAGCAAGTACTATAGAGTTTCCCTAGATAAAGGAATTTATCAGATTTCAGGGACATTGATGGAGTCAGTACAGGCTTAATATCTTTTTCTCTCTGTGTCTGTGCTGTTAACAGTGTTGATCTTGCACAAATAGTATCTTTCTCCATCATCAGATATTTAGTGCGGCTGATGCACAATTATTTTTTTTTTTTTGAGAGTGATAGCTTTTATAGCACTTTTTTATCAATTTCTACCAAAATGAGGTCAGTTCATGTGTAGAAGAGTGAACAAACGAATTGATGTCCCCTAAAAAACTGCTAAATAAAAAAAGAGAGAAGAAATCTCTTCCTTATATTTCTCTGGAGTCCCAAAATAATAGAAATATGTTAAAATTCACGGGCTAAAGCATAAACATGAAACTGAGATAAATTATGTTATGCATTGTAATGTGACTTTTGATTATGAGATTTAATTTTTTTTTGTTTCTGTATCATCAAATTAGTTCCTTTAGTCTTAATAGTCTGCAACCACAGTATTTGTTGGTTTAAAATATCAGTCATATTTCTGAAGCAGACCTTGTTACTTAAATCTTGTCTTTTTATTGTCCTTTAATTCATTTCTTTTGCATACATCATTAGGTAGCTGAAATAAATCAGTAGTTGTGTACTACTAGGGGTAATCAGATTCCTATTGGAATTTTTGGGTCAACAGTTTCCATTATTCAAATTTTTTCTGGATCTCGTTAATTCCCAAGAAGAACACAGAACTTGTACATGCTAGTGTCTGAGAAACTGGCTGAGATCTTTTGTTTACATCTACTGTAAATTTATCATGGTTAGATCTTCACTTCTGTCTTCACAGAAACATCTCTGGGTGAACATTGTCACAATACTCTTAATGGTGTTTGGGGTGAGACACAATCACCCTACTTTATTTTATTTGAGTCTCTGCCAAAAAGGCAGGGAAAATGTTTCAGCATTCTCAAATTAATCTCCTTTCTCTGAAGCAGGGGACTGTAATTTGGTAATCACACAGCCCATTCAGCTTCTAGTGTTGATGCAGTTTAAGACTATTACCTACAGAAACACTTTTTGTTTCTTACCTAAATCTAAAGCTGCAGCTGAACAATTGAAGTGAGAAGGCTATCCAATAAGAAAATAATTACACGTGTGAAGTATTTCCCAACTCTTTCTTCAAATAAAAATAGACATTTACTATATTCTCATGTGTCCTGTAGCTCATAGCAGTATTGTATTTTTCTTGGATTAATTACCAGAAATATTTTGTCATAATTATTGATTATTATATAATTGAGAAATCTTGTACAGTAGAGATACTTGCATGTGGGCCTGGTATTTCTGAGTCTGTAAGGTTTTCAGCCTTTCAGTGTCTGATTTTCTTCTCTTGGGAGGATTTCTTAGGAGAGTTGTCTTTCAAGGACTGTTCCTGTAAATAACCATAACATTTCTAAATAAATAATATTTTTCTCATAACAATCCTCTCCCAGGTGTTGTTTCTGTTACTTAACCAATGGAGAGAGGTGTCCATTCTATGGACCAATAATGTGCCTTTTAGTGAGGCATGTTATAAAAATGCTGGATGAATTGTAAATAAAACCTTCGGATCTTTCTTCTTGAGCTGGAGTCAAGCTCTTTATTTCGTGTCCAACAGTGACACTTGGATACATTTACAAACTATAAAATTATTTCACAATTCAGTTTGAGCATTTAAGATTGTTCTTGTAACAGACAAACAAAACTTGATGGAATTGTATATATTATATCAGCTATGTCTTCATAGGGATGAAAGCTACACAATTTTTCTTTTCCCTGTCAAGATTCATACTAGAAGTAAAACTGAGGAAAAAACCCATCAAACTGAAAAATGCCAACACAGAATGCTTTGTTAAACACTGGGTTAAGCTTGACTACAGTGTTTCACACATTTATTTTAATTCTTGTGGCAGTCAAATATCCAGCCGAAGTCAAATGTGTATCATCCAGGCATGATTTGCTGAACCTTAAAAAGGACAAAAAAAAAATTTAACATATTTTCTTGCATATGCTCTGATGTTTAGCTTCAATATTTTTGGACACCTTTACATCTTGCACAGACATATAATGAAGAGTTTCAATGAAATTTCTTGAGAGGAATGTATTTGATTTGCCTTTTAAAAGTTGATATCTTACATTTTCAGTTCCAAAGTTGTCTTTTACTCTTTGAGATCGTCTGTACCACATAACAGAATCAACACCACTCCTTTGCCTTTTTTGTTTTTAGAAGGAATGTAACAAAAATAATTTTAGGTAAATTTAAATTCCAAGCAACCATTTAAAGTGGGGAAAAGTAAATTACATTTCTTTTTGATTAGAATAATTTGAAAGAATTGTTCCAAGGAGTTTAAATAGGGCTATAATACATAATCTTAAAGCCTCTCCAAAAAATTAGGTGTGATATATTTATAATATTTTGCTCCACAGATTTCTACCCATTTTTTTCACACTTGCTAAATTGCACACAACCACAGCCAGAATATCTACTTTTACTACACATATAGAATTTTAATTTTTGTCATCAAATGTAATGTGTGATTTGAATTGCTGGCTTGTGGTGAAAACACACTTTTAATCCCTCTTTCTTACATATGGAGGGCACTGATCTAGATATTGCAAGAAAAAAGGACCTCCAGTATCAATGGCTATAAAAAACAGTAAGGTAGATACAGGTTGTTTCAGCATCACCATTATGCCAGGTTACTTTGGAACATTAGAGGATTTATACTTCTGAGCAGATAATTCTCCCTGGATTTCTATGCGGCTGGCTGCACATATCTTTGTGTGAGAAAGCTAAACCACAGAGAATTTCACTGTCCATATGAACTAGATTAAGAAACAATACTGACAATCTGAGAACAGTCTGGGAAAAGAAAATGAATCAATGAATCTCTCAAGAGGCCAAGCAGGTTATAATAGCAACCACTATGAGCAGTACAAATTTGCAGTGATACCAGTGGAGAATCACAATGTGATAGTTTCACGCACCAAATTAGTAACTAAAAGAGCCAGAGTGCTATTGGTTAGGAGGCAAGGTTTACAATGTTTAAGAACAGTCAGAATTCATACACTTCAGTACATTAAAAAACAAGCAAATGACAGGGAAGAATTATTTTGTGGATGACAAGAACTTTTCATATTTTTTCAGTGAAATTTACTGAAATGAAGCTAAGATGAATAAGCTGAATAATTTGAACAAAATCAAATCAAATTCTGCTTTTAGAAACTATTAAAGTATAGAAGACTAAACCACTAATAAACCAGTTCAGTACTCCTGTTACAGTAGTAACTGAATATTTTGCATAAAGCTGAACCAGAAGATATTATCTATCTTCAAATAATATAAATTATATAAGTAGTACATGTCTTATACTTAAAAATGAGTCAATATTAACAGTCACATAATCATAGAAAGTAGGACTTAATTACAACTGTACCAACTTTATATTTAAAGAACAATTGTGATCAGGACTAAGCTAGTTAAGGAATGGGTTTAAACAGGAAAATATCAAAAAATGCCAGAATTATGCAGATTACACTACCAGCAGCAGCACAGATGTTCTTAAGATGGTCAAATATATGTGCTTTTTGTACATCCATTTTGACTGTTGCTGTCTACCTTCTTGCCTTTACAATGCTTGCAATTCTTGTAACTAATATACTTCATTATACTGGCTATTCTGCTGTATTTTTCTTGTTCCTGTATCAGATACCTTATTTTTGCATTTCTGTTAAAAACAAACAAACAAACAATAATCATCTGGAGTTATCAGCTATGTCGTGTAGTTTTCTGATTTTTGTTTAAAAAAAGGATAGTAATAAAATAGGAATGATCATCCTGATTATTCTACCTTTCTATATTGCATATTGGTGAAAATATGTTTTACATGGGCAAACAGATATGCCTGAATTTTATATTATTTTCAGTTTGAAATATTTGTTTCTCACAAAGGGAAAATGGTCTTCCATTTTTGATGTTAGCATCAGTTTGTCCTTTGCTTCCTCAGTGAGTTAATCAATGCTAAAAAATTGGGAGAAGTGGCCAATACCCCAGAGTGCTGTGCAGCCCTTCAGAAGGACCTGGACAGATTGGAGAGATGGGCACAGAAGAACTTTCTGAAATTCAACAGCAACAAATACAGGTCTGCCACCTGCATCAGTACAGGCCAGAGAAAGACCTTCTGGGAAGCAGCTCTGTGAAGAAGGATCTAGGGTCCCTGGCGGAATGCAAACTGTCTATGAGCCAGCGCTGTATCCTTGTGGCCTTGCAGGGCAAAGGTATCCTGGGGTGTATTAGGAAGCGCACTGCCAGCAGGTCCAGGGAGCTGATCCTGCCCCTCTACTGAGCCCTGGTAAGGCACATCTGGAGTGCTGTGTCCAGTTTTGGGCTCCTTAGAACAAGAGAGACATGGAGCTCCTGGAGTAGGTCCAGCAGAGGGCAACAAAGATGATTCGGTGACTGGAGCATCTCTGTTACAAGGGAAGGCTGAGAGGGTTGGACCAGTTCAGACTCAAGAAGAGATGACTGAAAGAGCACCTCAACAATGTGTGTAAATACCTAAAGGGGGGATGTCCAGAGGATGGGGTCAGGCTCTTGGTGGTACTGAGCAACAGGGCCCAAAGCAATGGGTAGAAACTGACACACAGGAACTTCCACCTGAATTTGAGGAAGAACTTCTTTACTGTATGAGTGACCAAGCACTGGAACAGGTTGCCCAGAGATGCTGTGGATTCTCCCTCATTGGAGATAATCAAGAACCATCTGGACACAATCCTGTGCCATGTGGTCTAGCAGGGGGCTTGGACCAGATGACCCACCATGGTCCCATCCAACTTTAGCTGTTATGTGATTCTGTGATATGCTTCAAATAAAAAATTATCAATTTTAATTGACTCGGTGAAAGAAGCCAGGAAAAACTAACTTGTGTTTTAGAAATTTTATAGGACCAAGTCATATTCTTTTTTTTATTTTAATTCACTGAATAATCATGATTCCACTAGTGATGATGCAAATACTGCAGCAAATTAATTAGGATTAAAATAAAAATAAAATTTAAAAGCAGGAGTGTCTTCAAAATGCATGGCAATAGAATTAGAAAGAACATGGAAAGGAAAATCTGTAGTTATTATAGTTATGCATAGAGAAAGATTTCTTGGGATACTGTGTCATCATCATGGGCAGTGGAACTTTCTGCTGTATGTGCCTGATTTTTTCTACTCACTTCTTGAATCTCCAAGTTATTCTTTTGCAAACAGGCTCTATCAATTAATAAAACTTTCCTTTTTCTGCATTTTTAAGAATCCCAGGTTGCTGATCCAAATTTGAAGACAAAAAATTTCTCATCTACAGATAAAGTTATTTGAATATTTAAACATAAAAGTTAAAAATACAGTGACAAAAATCTGGAGAATGCTACGAATGTACAAAACCTTTTTTTTCCTCTTATTGTGACAATAGAGATAAATATTGTGACTGAAAATGAACCAGAAAACTCCATACTTACAGTTCATCCATTTACAATAAGTAGTTAATTCTGCACTCACTCTTATTGGTGGAAGGTTGTCTTTCAAGTTATTTTATATTTCATTTTTTTTCTGTCCCTTTGTATCTGTGTGTAGGATCTATTCATTATTATCATTGAATATTGGCTTTTACGTAGAACTAAAGTAATTATGGGGCTTTTTTATTCCTTCTAAATATCTGAACTTATATGGATCAAAGGTCTTGATTTATATTTCTTATGATTTTTTAAAATAAAATAACAGTTTTGAAATGTAATTGACCAATAGTTTTACATTTTCCCACCTCACTTTCAAAAAACAAAGGAGGAAATTTTTCTTCATGAGCTTACATAATTCATTATCAAGAAAGAAGGAAAGAAGCTGAATATTCATGAGTCTAGCAGAACACATTTTGAAATTTGCTATGGGTTCATTGCCTGCCAGACAGATTAAAGGCATGGAAAAAGACTTGGACTTCTCCAGGAATTTCTTCAGTCTAGGTAGGAATACTGCTCAGTGTGATTTTGCCTAATATATTACTCCTCTGCTTCTCTTCCCTTGTGCAGCTGTGATAGCCCTTGAAAGGTTACCTGTGCCTTTTCTCAACTCTTGCTTCTTTATGGCAAGATCTTGCCCACTTAGAAACACGAGTAACACATTGCAGTCGATTAGTTTCTCATTTAGTATTTATCTGCACAACAATTGGAGCAATGTCGTGTTATGAAGACCAATCCAAATTAGATCTAAATAGCATCAGGAGCTGCAAGTAGAATCTAACCTCAGAAAAACAGCTCTTAGTGCAGGCTCATTTACTTTTATTCTTGCTGACATCTATGCCGTTGTTAGTTAGGTATCCATGTCTGAGAATTTCTTTATTGCCAGGCAGTACTCTTGTGATACCTACATTACTTCTGAAGTGGTACATGTCCAGATTAGTGTTAGCAAGACAGTTGAGTCACTTTTGGGGATTTAACTACATATTCTTTAAAACTTTATGAAACTCATAAGACTATGATCATTTTACCTTGTAAATTTCACTGACCCCTAACAGATTAGTTACTGTTTGTAATCCTTTCACTGATGAAATTCTGAGGCCTCTAAAGCAGTGGTTGGGGCAATCAGTTTGCTCATAGTCTGAGATATTTTTGCTCTGTTCACCACTAGATAACGACAGTATTTCAAATAACTTTCAAGTATTTGAGAACAATCTATAATCTTCCAAAATACATCTACAATCTGAAAAAGGATTAATTGTGACTTGAATACTTACAGAATCTCTCTCTCTCTTTCTTTCTTTCTGTCTTTCAATTCTCTTGCTACATTTTACACTAACAAAATAGTGCTTGGCTGGTATTTTAGGTGTGATCAAACATAATTACTAAAGAAATACCTTATGCAGTTTTATGCCCTGACAGCAAAGTAAATAATTGTTACAAGGTCACATTTCCTTTCTTACTGTAGAAAAAGAAGCTGTCCGTGTTGCCAAAATAGTACATCTTTTGAAATATTTATTGTATGGTGTAAAAATGAATTTATTCTCCTGTCTCTTTATTATCCATTATATGATTTGACTTGCTATGTTAAACTAGAAATTACTTGAAGTGAGAAAAAAATGCTATGGCCTATTCATTTTGTTAGGCAATATTTTTTCATTTTCCCCTACTTTCTAAGAAAGTAGCAAAAAGTCATACTTTGTTCGAAATAAGACCTGGTTCAATAAATTTTTATTTTCATCTTGTTTCTCTTATCTATTCGTAAACCATCTTCATGATGCTTCAATGTTTCATCATGATTATCTTCACAGCATCTCTGTAAAAGAACACTGTTTCTGCTATACAAATGCAGAGAAATAAAAAGGACCTGGGGGTTCTTGTCAGCACCTGTCTGGGTATGGGCCAATGGTGTGTCCAGGTGGCCCAAAGGTCAATGTCATCCTGGACTGTATCAGGAGTGTGGCCAGCAGGACCAGGGCAGTGGGCATCCCCCTGGCCATTTGAGGCCACACCTCAAATCCTGTGTCCAGTTCTGGCCCTTCACTTCAGAAAAGACACTGAGGAGCTGGAACCAGTCCAGAGGAGGGGAATGGAGCTGGTGAAGGCTCTAGAAAACATGCCTTATGAAGAGCAGCTGAGGCAGCTGGGGTTGTTTAATCTGGAGATGATTGAAAGTATATAAACTCAGTGAATATTTCTAATCATGAAAGATATTCCTAGAGATGAAATGTGTAATCAGAAAGCAAATAACAATATTCTTACAAACTGTAAAAATATAGAGCCACGCTGTCAACAAGTAGATACAAACATCAAATGAAGTTATGTGATAACTTACACTAGCTAATACATAATATTAGCTATTATATTATATATATAAATATAATCTGTTGAACATAATAATACATTATTTTATTATTCAAAATAATGATTTTTCATTAATTTAACTGTCATTTAATTATTAGTTTAAAAAAATTAAAAAATATATTAATTAATTCTGGAAGCATATTTTTAAAAGTAATTTAAAATTTATTTAAACATTAAATGTGTGTTGTCTACTAATAAAGCCACTTTTATATATATAAATATTTGTACTTTTTATGAGTGCAGGATTACCAGTTTTCATGGTTATGTATTCAAACATGATTTTTAGGGTCTTTTTTTGGGTTTATCCTCTTAGTCTGTTTCCATGTAATTTTACATAGAAAAAAAAAAGGAGAAAACATTCCAACTCAAATGTAAGATTAAAGAGTGTCTTGTTCAAAAGGGTCATACAAGTCTAATATCAATGCAAAATACCATGTTAAAGTAGATTCAGTAATGGATTCATTCTGTAATACACAGAATGATATTTTGATGTGAAAGAAATAAAAAAAAATAGTGTAAAGTAAAAGAAGCAAACTCTTCTTGCATTTTTCCTTCTTTCACAAGGCTGGAACAACTGGGAATACAACCACGGAGCTAAGAAAACTTTGAAAAACTGTTCCTAATAACACTTGAAGTTTGGCCTTGATGTTCTTATAAATTCTGCCTTTGAACAACAGCAATCCCACCTTTCTGAGAACATGGAATATTCCACATTATATTACATATTCATTTACTAAAAAAACCAACATAGAACCAAATGATAGTTTCTGATATATTTTTCAGAGTTCTAAGATTCAGAATATCAACATTTTTACCTGGACTATTTCAGGTCTTAATCCTGTTATGTGTTTCTCTGTTTCTACCAATGTAAAATGAAGAATTCACAGGAATCTCCTAAATTCATGGAGCCACTCAAATACCATGCTACGTGGAGGTATTGATATTCACAAGCATGGAAATGAAAGAAGTATTTATTAAATTAAACAGATGTAAGAAAAAAGAAAAATAGGCCTCAACACAAAGAGCCTCATTGTTATCATTCTTGGCTCCTTAACTACTAAAAGTCTGCCTCTAAGATTTGAATTCCTCATTTTGCATTCAAAAGAAAACTTAGGAACCTTAAGAATCCATACAATCTGTGACCTGTTTAGATTAATAGAAACAAACGAAAGTGATAAAGTATATCTATATTTTTTACTTTCTAGAAAGTGAGACTAAGAGCTGGAATAGTATTAGTATTTCAGTATCCACTTCATTCTGATGCCTGCCTCCAAGACTTGGGTCAGCAGGCTATTTCCTTCCACTCTGGATATGGATTTTGTTCTCAGGTAGCATGTCTGTCTTCACTTTCATTCACATATATATCCTGATCTTTCTATTGTGATAAAATATTTCAGAATTTTTTGGGCATGGAGTGAAAGGAATTCATTATCATTTTAATGAAGTTACTTTATTGTAAGAATGCAAGATTTGCCATGAGAGATTAGATTTCCTGCTACCAATCCCATAACCCTTACTCTCCCTCTAGACAGAACCAGGCACTTCAGAGGAGTCATCCACAGTGCAAAATAACGTATTCAAGATATCTGAATATAAAGACAAAAAGATGCAGGTAAAAATATACTTTGATTGAGAAAAAACCCAAACAAAACAGTAGTTGTGTAGGAGTTGATTCTATTATAATTGCATTTATAGGATTTTTGCAAGACAGGAATTTACTGAAACAAACATTCTGAGTTTAAGACATTTTTGAGAGGAAATACAACTTTGTGAAGGTTAATTATAGCAAAATATGGTTAGGAAGTTTGTATTCAAATTGTCATTGAGGAATGGTGTATTATTATCCAATGTAATCCTTAGGAAACAGAATTTTCAGGTCATTGTAACAACTTAATGTACACAAGGAAAGAAAACTGAGAAAGGCATAGAAGAAAATGAAAAAGAAAAAAAAGAAGAATGTTTCAAGACCTTTGAAAATTCCTCAAATATGCAGTAGAATTGAGTCTAGAAGTTGTATAAATTGTTTGATAACAAACATTCAGATTGGAGCCCAATATGGAAAAAGTATCTTTCAGTTGCAAAAACAGTATTTGTTTCCTGAACAAAGCAGAAATATGCTCTACCCTGCAGAGTTGTGTTTGCTTCCAAGGAACAGGTTAAGCTAAATTAATTTTAAAAAAAATTATTTGGTATTCCAAAAAGAAAATACTCAGCTTCATGGCTCAGTTTCAACAGAAGGGATGATGGCTATTTGTACTTCTTGATGATTATGACCCAGATGTATCTGCTGGGACTACAGGAAAAGGTTAGGATTGGTGTCCTTAGTTCTGTCACATCGGTCTTCCATTCTTGGGAAAGGGTAAATATTCTGATCTCAAGTAAAGAAAGCATCAGGAATATACCATACATACATACGTGCATGCATGCATACATACATACATACATACATACATACATACATACATACATACATACATATATGTATATATTCCAGAAGAAGTAAGAAAAGTTCTAAAGGATACCCCTGTTAAGCATACTTTTGAAAAACATCAAGAGAAAAGAACATAAATTATACAAAGCGGTTCCCTGTGTGTTCTTTTAAGAAAGAATTAAGGGAAGTATTTTTAGCTGAGTAAATGCCACTCTTTTTCTATAGTAAGACCAAGCATTTACAATGCAGCTTCTAGCCAGGCACATAAAATGGCTTAGGTTTTCTAGAATTGTCTGTAGGAATAAAAAAATCAAGTATATCTCATTTCTGTTTTTTGAATTTCTTGAAGCATTCCTTATTAAAATCTCTAAGTGACAATTAGGTACGCCTAATCCTAAAATTGAACTAGAAAACATGCTTTATTAGTTAAATGGGTGAAAATGTGTTATTTCTTGTGCGTCTATATAAGCAGTGACATATTTTTGGATTTTTCACATTTGAAAGAGAATCTGATGGCTGTGAAACCAGTCACTTTCGCCTTTTCTAACATGTCTCTCTGTAGCCACATAAAGAATTATTTGCTCACCTGGTGGGGAAAAATACAATGCTTGTTCTAAAAAATCATTAGCTTATGGAAACACATAATGCTTATTTTGTAAGATCATGTTCAACATTGACCAAGACGGGTCTTGGAAAATAATGAACCACCCTAGGTATGTCAACTCAGCTCCATATTTGGGAATCAAATGATCTGGTATGACTGTGGGATCTAGTACCACTAGAGACCACCAGAGGGACCTACCGATTTTTCTGTACTTTTTCTGCGTGATTTTGGTGGAGATACACCCTTGTACATCTGGTTCTGTAATAAAGAATGCCTGCTTTTTAATGCATTGGTCTTTAGGAGCTTTGGACAGTCTTTCAGCAATATCTCAACAGTATCCTTTCTATTTACAATTTAAGTTATATCTTATTTTAATGTTGTATTTTTGATTTACTCCTATTCTTGCTCTAATTATGTATTAATCCTTTTACTTTTTGCAAAGAAAAACAATAATAAAAAAGAAAAATCGTTTACAAAGCTGAAAGGATTTATGTTCACACTTTGTAAAGTACAAAGTGCAATAAAATGAAGATGATACAGGTGTTAAATCTGTGGTTTCTTCTGGACCTGTTCTGCTAGACAAAATCCAGTATCAGGCTTCCAGTGGGCAAGGTTTTTTTCTATTAACTGTACATTTTGACATTCACTTGAATTTAAAAAAAAATCATGCACTACATTATATGAAGAAGCAAATCCATAGGTTTTCCCTTTGAAAAGCTTGCCCCTTTTCAAAAGAACAACAGAAAAAATGCACCACTATTTTAAATATCTTTTTCTTATAAAGATTATCTACAGTTTACTTTCTAAGTGTCAGTGTGATCTTTTTAGGAACAATTTTTCACAGCAGTTCAGGCTTCCATGTTAAACAGACACAGGGTCGAACAGAAAGCAAACAATAGGAATGGAAAGAATTAGAGACTATTTCTAATTCCTGTCTGAACACAAGTCACCTTAATTCAAGTGTTGAAAATTTTCCATTGGTGAAATGCTTTTTCTTCCCTGACAAAATGCTGATTAGTCAAACTCAGTTCTAAGATTTTAATTTCTCCTGAGGAGCTGTAGTCCAGAGAGAAGTGCTTAAAATGTAGTTAGAAAACAATAACAAAAATTATGACTCATCCTTTCTTTGGGGTCTGTGTAGTGAAAGTTTCCTCATAAATTAAAAAAAAAAAAAAAAGTAAATAAGAATACTCTGAACCTAAAGTTTTGCAAATGAGAACTAAACATTCAGGGATGTTCAAAACAAGAAAGATTATCTCAGTTAAAACAAACAAACAAAACAAACAAAAACAATCCTCTGTTCTGTTTCTTTTATGAAGAGTAAAATATCTCAGAAAGACAAGAACTCAAAAATTAAACCTGAACTTGAAGGATAGTCTGTGCCTTTGATCCAGAGTAGAATAGACTGCTGTCCCTTCATTGCATATTTATTAGAACTATTAAAATTCATGAACTTAAGATGCCCTGATATCATTGATGAAAGTGTTGAACCAATGAAGGGATGATAGAAACTAATTAAATCCATGCAGCAAAATTCTATCCAAGGTTCCCAAAAAGGTGGTCTTACATGTCTAGTGATGCTATGGAAAGAGAATATTTGATATTGTTCTCAGAGAAACAAGAAGCAACATTCTGTTCTCATTTTTAATTTCAGTGGGTATCCTTTCAAATACTTTAATCTTACCATATTTCCACATTTTCTTTTCATATTCATCATATTTTCTTTTGAGCAAGTATAGAAGACAAGGAGCAAATAATGAAATACACAGCTATCTTCCATAGCCTCAAATTATTCTTACAACATGGTGGCAAGAAAATTTACCACTTTGTAAGAATTATAAATTTTGGTTGTTCCTATAACTCAATCATTTGAAAGAGAAATACTGCTTTAAAGTAGCAGAAGTTTTTCTGTCAGATACTAGAAAGAGTACTCAGGAAAGAAACAAAGATGTATAGAGGCCTTTAACAATCTGATATTAATGTATGAATGCCGATTAAATTCTCTTTTTTAATTTAGCTCTTTAAAATCTATATTCTCTGCTTTATAGGGCTCACTGAAAATTTCTCACATTGTCTACTTACAAAACCTTTAATTCGTTATCAATTAATAATGAATAAGATAGTCAATTACTTTTTTAATTTGCAATCTACTTGATTATAAATTATACATGAAAAGATGATTCATTTAATATTTTAGCCCTGTTCTTGACTTATCTACAAGTCACATAAAAGGTGTTTCATAATCAGTGGTGTCTTATAACCAGGGGAGGTTAAACATATCCTTAAAAATGTACAGTGATAAAATAGATAATTACAGAAATAAATTTTTTTTTTTTTTTTGGAGTTACATTTTTTTACACAGACAATAAAGGGAATTGTTTTACTTGTCTTGATTATTTTCCTTGTAGTTGCATCCTCTGAGAAATTCTGAAAGTGTCCAGGTGACTAACCTCAAAGGACTCATAACTATAAACTATATGTAAAACCCAAAACAAATAAGAGCTGGGAACACTTCTTGAACTTCTTGAAATAGGATTTCCAGTATCTTTTTAGGGATATTTATTTGCTGTTACCAGTGTCTCATTACTGTAATCTTTAATTTTTAAGGCATTTTCTTTTAGCAGATTTTCATCTTTAACATTAGAAATTTGTGAACCTGTCATATTGCTTATTCAGTAGAGCAGATAATACAATAACATAATAAACATATCTCTGTAAATATTAATTACATTTTATCATCTTGATATCATTAATAGGTGTAACAGTCCTTTTCCTACCAAAAGACAAAGAGGTTTTAAATTATTATTTTGTTATTCTGTTTTTTGCATTTTTTTTTTTCTGAGAGCTTCCTCACTGTAGAAAGATCCTTCTTTCTTTATCATGCAGAGCTTGTCTTTCTGCAGAAAGGAACAGATCCATGCCCAAAAATCTGTGCTGTTATTTGTGGGCACAGATTGCCCCTGTGGTTGAGGCTTAGCATGAAAGACTGCAGCAATCTCAGCTCAGCAGGGAGTGGGAGTGAGCCATGGGCTGAATGCTTCCTTTCAGGTAGGATTTGGACTTCATCTAGAGAGATGTGGGAGGCTGAGACTGTCTGACAAGGCATGGAATAGAGGACTTTGTAGGACAGATCAGTAGGTTCTAGGAATAATACACTGTGTCTTACCTTCATCTCAGAAAGTGTCATATCAGATCTAAAGGTGGTAAATTAATACATGTTACAATGAGACACTGAGGAATGTGAAAGTATTTTTTTTACTACAAGACAAAACTTTTGAGCTATGAAATCTGAAGTTCTGACTTCAGTTCAGGCTCAGGTCCCTACTTTTTAACAGGGATTCTGAGTTTCATGTACAACATAAAAGGCTAGTTGGAGGACAGTCTACAAATCATGACAGCTGCAGTATGAAAAACAGAAATTAAAACTAGAGTTTTTCAAATGAAAACTAAACATTCAGGGAGGGAGACATTCTGGTTTTGGAGACAGAGAATGTCTTTTGATGAACCAGAGACTCATCTAACACCTTCCAATGTCTCTAAAAGTTCTTAGACTCTTAAGTAGCATTCTTAGTCTCTGGAATGCTCTCCAGACTCCTCTCCTAGAGGATGCAAACTTTTGCTAACAAAGTCTCAGCTTTCAAAAGTGTGTCATAAAAAATATTGTTCCACTGTCAATAAGTCAAAAAAATCTGAGAACCAAAGCTGATTTGTCAGAACCCAGAAATTCAGTTTTAGGCATATTTTGAATGTTTCTAGATGAAATCTGTTATATTCTCAAACTTTATTATCTTCTGTAATTTCCTGTCAAAATTTGGGAGACAAGTAATCTCTTCATTCTGGAATAGAATAAATATTCCCCTTGAAAATTTTTAATTCCAATCAAATGGAAATTTTCATTTTTAACCTTTTTCTCTTTCACTCTTTTTGGTACTGACACACAGTTTAGATATCTATAAATTGAAATATTTTATTCTTTAAGTTTCATGAAGGATTAAAGCATAATATTGTTATTCTGCACTGACGATAGATATAGTAATGATCAAATTTGGCTTTCAGTATAGTGTATGTATTTCCTAAGGTGAATGTAAATTGCTAAAGTCAGCAAAGTTTGAATAAGCTTTTTTTTTTTTTTTCCTCATCAAATATTAGATCATATTCTGGAGTTTGAAGGTCCTGTCCTTGCTTAGGAACTAATTTACTAAGCTATACTCACTTCAAGCCCTCCAAAATATTTAATAATCCGTTATTGTCTATCTCAATTCGAACACACATTTTTTTTAGTTTTTTAAAAGAAAAAAAAATTCAAAAATTCACTAATTTAAATTATGCAATGAATATTCAAAACGTAAATTGCAAGTCAGTTAAAGTCCTTTATTATGCTATCATCCTTGTTGCTGTTCTCCCTAGTGAGTCACTGAATGGTGCCTCCATGTTGTAGATAGGGCAAACTCTAAATCCAGTCATGCCCTTTTTTTTAGTTTTAATATGCTGCTAAATATTTAAATACTTGTCTTCAAAAATATTCTAATTACTTTACACTTTACAACAGGAAATTAAACCATTTACAAAGGACAAACTATTAATTTCCATAGTTTATTCTTAAAGGGAACATTGTTCCCTGCTCAGAATAGCTTTGTTATTTTCCTTCTTAGCAACCATGTACCCCATCAGGATAAGTCTTCTTTCTTTCTTCTTTTTTTCCTTAGGTCTCCTTTAGACCTACTGTTTAAGAAGGACAAAGACAACTTCTTAAAATTCTGCTTATGTTCTTGGGAAATGTCACTTGTTTGGCAGGAATCCTAAACAGTAGCACAGCTTGATCCCCCTGCACAGCCCTATACACAGTCAGATCTGACACCAGGAAGCTTTTTCCATGACAGGCATAAATTAAGCTGAAACTTAGTTGCAGAATAATGGATAATGTTTTCTAGAATGGACAATCTGCATGTTCTTATATCTCTTCAGTGAGTCAGTTCCCTCTTCTAAACTTACTTTAAAAGAGATTAAAAAAAAAAAAAGATATTTTTAAAGTTTTGTTTGGTTTGGGGGGTTTATCAGTGGTTTGGTTTTTTGGTTGGTTGGTTGGTTGGTTGGTTGGTTGGTTGGTTGGTTGGTTGTGGGTCTTTTGTTTTGGTTTTTTGGGAGGT